>CM045772.1:72376456-72562606 GCA_025200525.1 Camellia lanceoleosa | reverse complement strand
AGGATCCTAATAATGAGTCAAGGCCGGTGAAATACCTTGTTAGGAAAATGGTGTAGGAATAGAACACCACAAATCCAATCCCAATTTCTACTTCATTACTAGCTTCTTACTTTTGTTCTAAGTTAATTTTGCCCTATATTCCCAATACATTTCCAAACACAATATTATATCTCCAAAGATTTCAATATTTCAAAATTTCACTACATGAATTCTATAAATTTTTAAGCGGAAATTTCCACTACATATGTCTCAAGATTAAAGCAGTTTATAATTTCCCTGATAATTCTATAAATTGATGGCAAAGAAGTACAAATTGACTAAAAAGAAATAGATACAAGCACAAACATACATACATACATATGGTTGGGTTTTGCGAGAGCATGTAATCATATAATTTGAAGAAATAAAAATTGAGGAAAAAAAATTAAGAAAAGCAATGACCTTTTTAGTTTGAGCTGCTTTCTTGATACCGAAGTTTTGCATACATAAAGATTTGATATCAAGATACAAAAAAACTCTTCCATCTCTCGTGTTTTTGCTTTTTATCATAACATGTAGAGAGAGAGAGAGAGAGAGAGAGAGAGAGAGAGTAGAGAGGTTTTTGTAAGGCTAGGGTTTTAGGAACCCAGCGAGAGAAAGGGAGAGTGGTGTTCTGAATCCCTTAATTTTGAATGAAAGTTTAGTAACGCTTCATTTAGAAATTTAAAATCCGTAAATCAATCCTAATTTTGAAATTTAAAATCCCAAATCTAAAATGAAAACCCTCATGCTTATACGATACAAACCCAGGAGGGAAAGAGTGGTGTTCCTTGTTTTCTTAGGGTGTTCTTGTCGGTCACCAGTAAAGTGAGAAGAAGATCATGCTTAAGTGAGAAGAAGATTAGTACGATATCAAATCTGGCTGAAATTGAAAGGGAGAAGGGGCCTTTTTGTTTGTAATGAAAAGCGTTTTTAATTAAAAAAATATTTGATCAAAAAACGGCTTTTATAAAACTGTTTTTAATTAAATTTTTTTTTTTCAAAAACCGGCTTTTCTAAAACCGTTTTTTATTAAAAATATTTTTTTGGTAAAAAATATTTATATTAAAAATATAAATTAAAAAAAAATTTAATACAAAACCGTTTTTACTTAATTCAAAATTAATTAAAAAATAAGTAAAACCGACTTTTATAAAATCATTTTCTGAATTCAAAATTTATTATTATTTTAATCAAAAAATACGATTTTTGAAAAACTATTTTCTAAAAAACGACTTTAAAAAAATCGTTTTACCCTATCATGGAAATAAAGTTAAAAACACCTAAAATATTCAAAATGCCCCAATAATGAAAATTGGCCAAAGCCCCTCTCTCTGCTCTCTCTATATCTATCTGTAATCGTACTCATAATTCACGTTCTCATCTCTTCTTCTTCTTCTTCTTCTTCTTCTTCTTCTTCTTGTTTTTGGTTCTTCGCATCTGTAATCGCCAAACTCTATATAGGAATTCCATTGGAAACGTTGTGTTTCTTTGACGATCTGATCTACAGAATTGAAGTTTAGATTTTTGATTTGGGTTTCTCCTCTGATCCGTCTCACAGAATGCCGTCCGTATACGGAGCTCGATTGACAACTTTCGAAGATTCAGAGAAGGAAAGCGAAGCGGTTACGTTCGAAAGGTCTCCCTCTTTCTTCGATCTATCTCTCTCTTTCTTTTCCCTTTCAATGTCTATTATTTGATCCATTTTTTCCTGATCTACTTGCTTACTCAATTTTTTGTTCACCTTGTTTATCCTGTTTAATTTTATTCAAGGTTTTATTTGCTTACTTTGAATATATACGTTAATTTTATTGAGATAATTTTGATTGATTCAGTCAGTTATATTTGTATAAATATTAGTTAAGATTCATGATTTGCAGTAGTATTCTTATGCTGTGTTTGGTTGGGGGATTTGGGGAGGGAAAGAGAAAGGGAAATGGAAAAGGTAGGTGAAATGTGAGTAAAAATATGTATATATTTTACATAGTTTCACACACCTTTTCCCTTTCTCTTTCCAAATCCCTCCCAAAATCCCTCAACCAAACACACCATTAAGATCTGATTAGGGTCTCCAATTCAACTCAACTTGCAGGCACGATGCTGCACTGCTTGTAGTGTAATAGTTTATTCCCCTGTTTTCTAATTAGCTTATTCCTTATCAGTTGACTGAATGGGGAACTGGAGCTAATCCTTTTTGAGTTATATACAATAGATTGTTCATTCTTCTAGTTTATTTTGACATTTTTGTATAGGATATTAAAAATAATATTATGGATTTACTTCAGATATTTGTTCATGTTTCTAAGTTGCTTACATAGATTTTCACTAGTTACTTTTTTTTTTTTCATTGATTCTGATTATTTTAGATTCTGAAACCATGAAATTGACTTGATGATTTTATTTTTTTGCGAGGCAAAAACGCTTATGTTAGTAGAAATGTGTAATGATACATCGAGGACAAGATGATTCAAGTAGCCTACGGTATAAAACCAACAAATAGCTTTGAATATAGTCAGGCCTTTCAATTTTTTAATGAACTTGTTCTTTTTTGTTCCAATGAACTTATTTCTGCTAATAAATTTTTTTTAATTAATTAATTAATTAATTTTTTAGTTCAAATATGCCAATTTGATGTAACCGATTCTAAATATTTTTATGTTTTCTCCAACTATATTAACATTTTAGTTTCTCATTGAACAGGTATCAGGACCAGTCGTTGTTGCAGATGGAATGGCAGGGGCTGCTATGTATGAATTGGTATGTGTCGGACACGACAAACTTATTGGGGAAATTATTCATCTGGAAGGAGATTCTGCAACAATCCAAGGTAATCATTTTAGATATGTCCTCAAAATATTGATTATAGATAATGTAGGATGGTAATTCATTCTACAACTCCTTTATATATATATATATATATTTTACTTGTGAATGTGTACAAGTTGCATCCCCTTGATGCTTATTAATGATAGGTTATATATATGTATATAAATTCTACAAATATTGTTAAGAGCTTTTTAATCTAGGCTTTAATTGAGCCCTGTAGGTTTTTAATGCACATCATCATCTTTCTTGATTTAATGTGTCTCCTTCCTTACTGTCGCTCTCCCTTTGCACCAAGTTTCTTGTAGCTATAGTTATCATCTTGTACATGGTGGAACTAAAATAGCTTAATATTGACAATAATTTGCTGTCTATATATCATCTCAGTGTATGAAGAAACAGCTGGGTTGACTGTCAATGATCCTGTTTTACGAACACATAAGGTAATCTTGTTATGTTTTATACAATATTATTGTTAGAATTTTTGAGTTTTTATAGATCAAACATTAAATGCACTAACATTTAACTTGTTCATTGACATTACAGCCTCTGTCAGTGGAGTTGGGTCCTCGAATCTTGGGGAATATATTTGATGGTATTCAGGTTTGTGAAATATATGCTTCTTCATATTGCCCAACTTGAATGTTGTCTTGCAACTGGGTCTTTTATTATTAGCCTGGCTTAAGGAGGACATTTACCCATTGACAATCCATTTATTGTTTAAAAATAATGCAGAGGCCTCTAAAGACCATCACAAAGTGATCTGGTGATGTGTATATCCCTCGTGGTGTCTCTGTCCCGGCCCTTGACAAGGACACCCTTTGGGAATTCCAGCCTAAAAAAATAGGTAATCAAAGAGCATTTTACTTTAGTCGTTTAGAGACAATTGTTATGGCTTTTGTTTACATTAGAGAGCTAGAAAAACTTGATGCTTCATAGTATAACGTCATCTGTTGGTGGCAGGTGAGGGAGATCTTGTAACAGGGGGAGACTTATATGCTGTAAGTTTAACAATGCTTAACTTAGTTTACAGAAGTTTAAAAGTCCTTTCTGTAAAATTCTGTTGCCATATGCGTCTGGAATTTTTATTTTGTTGTTCTTCATCTAAGGTTGCCATGGTTAAATCATTATGCAGATTGTCTTTGAGAACAGTTTAGTGCAGTACCATGTTGCACTTCCTCGTGATTCTATGGGAAAGATAACCTACATTGCACCAGCTGGTCAATATTCATTGAAGGTTTGTCTAATTTATTTTTTGTTTTTGTCATTCAGTGTTGGCTATTCTTTGTATGACATCCTTAAGGTCAAGTTAGTAATCTTTTGAACTATGTTTTATTTGCATTTACCATGCACCTGGACAATTTTGACTTAAATATATATGGTGTTCATCTCAGGCACATTTGCCCCCCATTGTCGTGTCGTGACACATTTAAAGTAATATTTGGGTCAATCTCTAACTTTGACATGCTAGTGGTGATACATAGTGTCTCGTAAAAATCACTTTACTATCACCTCAATTCTACAAGTGAGTAAAACACACTGCTGATATGCATCGAACTAATTGGTATAGAAATTCTGCCATTTTGCCCCAATAATATTTTTGGGTTAGCATGATCATGTGTTGTTTGTTCTAGCTAGTCAATAGATTTAGGTAGGAGGGTTTATGAATGCCAAACACAATTCACTGGTCAATAGATTTAGGAGGGAGGGTTTATTAATGAACACCAGCTTGTGTAACATTTCTCATTCTAACATGTTATTTGAAAATGTAATCCTCGGTATATGTTAAGATTGATATAAAGCCATGCAATGGCTACTTTTCCAGTAGAGCACTTGCATTGACTTACTCTATGTATGTGCAGGACACCGTATTAGAGCTTGAGTTTCAAGGTGTCAAAAAGCAAATTGCTATGCTTCAGGTTTGTCGTTTTACTTTTGGAGTTCAATGCATGTTAAATTATTTTATTCCAATATAAACAACCTTATCTTACTGTGGTTATGCCTTCGTGTTTGCAGACTTGGCCTGTGCAAACTCCTAGGCCTGTTGCGTCAAAGCTTGCTGCTGATACTCCTCTTCTTACTGGGCAGGTAACCAGCATAGATAGAAATTGTGTTGCCTGATCTTATTGATTTTTATTTGTGACCTATATAGCTTGAAAATTTGCTGTACCTAATGGCTTTATTCATATCAGCGTGTTCTTGTTCCCCTCAGTTCTTGGCGGGACATGTGCTATACCTGGTGCATTTGGCTGTGGAAAAACAGTCATTAGTCAAGCTCTTTCCAAGGTATTTTTTCCTTATATATAATCATCCTTTGGAAAGTTAGGTGATGAAACTCATCACTAGTCATGAAATGTTGGATCATTCAGTTTGTATTGATATATTTGTATGCAGTATTCTAATTCCGACACTGTCGTTTATGTTGGTTGTGGAGAAAGAGGAAACGAAATGGCAGAGGTACATGGTTGTGTTTTCTTTTTTGGTCATTTTAACCAATTGATTATATTGGAGATGTTTAATCTAGATTACCTAATTATTTAGGTTCTTATGGATTTTCCTCAACTGACAATGACACTGCCTGATGGCCGTGAGGAATCTGTTATGAAACGTACCACACTTGTGGCAAACACTTCAAACATGCCTGTGGCAGCTCGTGAGGCTTCAATATATACAGGTGATTATATGTACTCTTGCTTTATATTGTTTACATGCCTAATGTCAAGGTAAAGCATATTTTTTAGGAGTGAATCATTCTCAATTTGAATTGATAACTGATTGTTGGTATTGTTTTTATTTTATATGTTATTTCCCTTGTATAAAGTTAATTTTTCATACTCGTGATTCCATTGTGTATAATCTCTCAAGATGCGCACTGAATGAAATTGAAGGCCATAGAGGACTTCTCTTCAGCTTTCTTGATGTACAAATGAAAATGCATTGTTTTAAGCCCCTTCGTATTGCAGCCTGCTGGAGAACAAGAAACAATGTCTATGAAGCACTGACATTTCTAAGATGGTGTGCCTGTGTCATATACTGACACTTATTGGACACGTGCCCTAACATGTTCTATTATTTAAAAAAAAAAAAAAAATTAACTGGAAACACTTCGGACACTTGGGGGACACAAGTATCCAACTAGTAGAAACACAAAAGATAAAACAAATTGCAACTTTGAAGAAAATAACTAGGGAGTCAATGATAAAATCAAAACAGTGCGAGCCTATACTTGGTAATCTCTCCTCGTTATAGATTTTGGACTTTATGAACTCTAAAGCCTGAAAGCTCCAATTTGTTAGTGAACAAAGATTTTAAAATAGATATTAGGACTCGTGGAAAAAAGATTTCTTACCATTTTCATATAATGAAATATAAATGCATTTATAGTGTCAAAATAAAGAGATTATTAGTATTATTTTAATGTATATAATGATAATATATATTTATTTGTTGCCATGTTGTGTCCTGATTTTTTGAAACTTGTAGGGTTAGCTTATCCATGTCATGTTGTATCCGTGTGCGGTGTTCATATCCATGCTTCTTAAATGACATGTTGCTTTGTTCCTCTACCCTTTGTCCAACCCAAATGGAACAGAGCGTGCCTCATTTCTTACTTATAGAAATGTGCAAGGATGTAATACGTCCTTGAACCAGTTTTTGGATTCTCAGAGAGGCCTTTCAATAGGTTTTTGATGTACAACAGATGGGTTTTTTATACAGGCTGTGCCCTCCTGTGGTGCCTCATTTTCTTCAAAAGTTTTTTGCTTATAAAACCTTTTCGAGTTATATGAGTTTCCTATCCTTGGACAATGAATTAAATTGTCCTGCATGGATTGAGCCATAATCATTCTATCTATGTGGATGTGAATTTTCCAGGAATCACCATAGTCAACACTCAGGAAACCCCAACCCAACACCTAACCCCAAACCCAAAACCCCCAACCGCAAAACCTAAACCCCTAACCCCTAAACTGCAAACCCCAAACCCCAACACCTAACCCCAATCCCCAAATCCCAAACCTTAAACCATAATCCCTACCTTAACCCCCAACCCCTAAACCCCTAACCCCCAACCCTAAACCCTACACCCCTAACCTGTAACCCTTAACCCTAAATCCTGAACCTTAAAATCTTAAAAAATCCTAAACACTAAACCCAAAACCTAAAAACCCCAAATCCCAAACCCTAAACCCCCAAACCCTTAAAGCTAAACCACGAACCTTGAAACCCAAAAACCCCGAACCCTAACCGCTAAATCCTAAACCCCAAACTCCAAAACCTAACCCCAAACCCCAAACCCAAACCCTAAACCCTAAACCATAAACCCTACCCTAGCCACCTAAATCCTAAATCCTAAACTTTTACCCGCTAACCCTCTAATCCCAAACCTTCAAACCCCCAATCCCAACTGCCAAATCCCAAACCCCAACCCCTGACCCTAGACCCTCAACCTTAGATCCTAGACCCTCAATCTTAAATCCTAAACCACAAAGTCTAACCCGCAACACCCAACCCCCTAACCCCTAACCCTAAACTGAACACCTAAACCCCAAACCTCAACACCCAAACCCCTAAACCCCAAACCCCAACACCCCTAACCCTCAAACCCTAAACCCTAAACCAAGGGTTTAGGGTTCGGGGGTTAGGGTTTAATGATGATGATGCAATACGCTCGAAGCCGCCAAGTACATAACCCATGAGAGTGGACACACATTCATATCAATGGGTTGCGGGAGTCGGAATAAATTATTGCGATTAGCATCGGCTCACAGTAATGTAGTAAAGAGGTCTCCCCAGCTAGGCACTAGTGCCAGCATCCAATCAGGGGGTGGTGAAGAATTGCTGTGGTTGAATATGGCAGCGAGGAGGTCGGAGATATGAGTGAATGTAATCGATTCGTAGATCATTTGAATCATGATGATCAGTGACCTCATGCGATCTGCGTAGAAGATCGTGGAGGTAGTCAGATCATTTACATCATTAGTGAGTGCGGTCAGGCCAAGGGCTATGTTATTCATACTTTGTCCAGAAATACGTTCCAAGGCATTGTAGCTGCCATCATAACCCAAGAAAGTGGATTCGGAAATTAGATGTGGAAAAGTAGGAGAAGTACGTCCGAACTCTAACCACTCTTTAGAATTATCCAATTGGTAGGTGTTCAAGTAGAGGTTGTCCCGTTAAATCCTCAGCTTGATCCAATGATTGGTGGTTCGTAGTATGATGTTGAACCATCGAGTGGGTGGATTCTGCTAAGCGGGAAGTACGTGAATATTGTGTGAAAAGTTCTCTCCCAATTCAACGTGCAAGTCATCAATGAAGTCCCTGTAAGCTCCACTACTTCTTTCAACGTCGAACTCCTTTGTGAATTTCGCCATTGTCTGAATTCACTTCTGTCATTAACAATAATAATCAATCAATAGAAAAACATAAAAATAGTAACTCAATGAAGTGTTTGTAATTATTATTTTCAACGTTAAATTCCGCCACTAACTCAATTGAATTCTGTCATTGACAATAATAATAAATCAATAGCTAAAATAATAATAATTAAAAACTAAAATAATAATAATTAAATGTTATTAAAAAATAATTCTCATTTTTCTCATATCTGGCATTATTGTTAAATCTTGAATCAAATCGTGAATTGTTTTGTTAAAATAATGAATCGTGAATCGTATGATTCACTTTATTTGCGCTCGACCATTGGTGTTAGATAAAGTGAATTATACAATTCACTATTCATTATTTTAACAAAATGATTCAAGATTTGACAATAATGTTTGAGATAAGAAAAATAAAAATTATTTATTAATGGTATTTAATTATTATTATTTTAACTATTAATTTTTTATTATTTTTACTATTGATTTATTATTATTGTCAATGGCAGAATTCAACGTTGAAAATGATATTTACAAGCACTCCATTGAGTTAATATTTTTATATTTTTTTATTGATTGATTATTAATGTCAATGGCAGAATTGAATTCAGTTAATGGCGGAATTCACAAAAGAGTTTAACGTTGAAAGGGGTAGTGGAGCATACAGGGAATTCATTAAGGACTTGCGCATTGAACTGGGAGAGGTCTTTTCACACAATATTCTCATACTTCCTACTCAGCAAAATCTACCCATTCGATGGTTCAACATTACACTGCGAACCAACAATCATTGGATCAGATTGAGGATTTGACGTGATAACCTCTACTTGGACGCCTACCAAATGAAGTTTTTGAGGAGTGGTTGGAGTTCGTGCATACTTTTCCTACTTCTCGACATCTAATTTCCGAATCCACTTTCTTGGATTACGATGGTCGTGAGAATGCCTTGGAGCGTATTTCCAGACATGGTATGAATAACATAGCCGCTATTTAATCGCGACCGATTATCACCGTGAATATCGGTTACCTCCACGATCTTCTTTGCAGATCGCGTGAGGTCAATGATTATCGTGATTCAAATGATTTAATTGATTAAATTTATCAGATTCTCGATCTTTTCGTCACATTCAAGAAGAGTAGTTTTTGCCACCTCCTAATTGATGTCGCACTAGTGCTTTGTCGGAGACGCCTCGCCGCCTCCGCGAGCCGATGTCGATCCCAATAATTTCTTCCGACTTCCACAACCCAATGATATTAATATTGTGTTCGCCTGATGTGGTTGTCGATTGGCATCTTGATCAAGAGCTGCTCACGCCTCATATCATCAAGCCCCAAACCTCAAAGGGTTTAGGTTTTAGGGTTGGAGGTTTTGGGGTTAGTAGGGGTTTAGTTAAGGGTTTTAGGGTTTGAGGTTTAGGTGTTTGGGTGTTGGGGTTTAGGTTGGGTGGTTTGAGGTTGGGGTTTAGGCTTGAGGGTTAGCTGGGTTTGGGAGTCGCGATTGGGTTTTGGGGGTTTAGGATTTAGTAAGCGTGGTTTAGAAGGTTAGGTTTATGGTTTAGGTTTGGTGTCTGGGGTTAGGTTTCAAAGGGTTTGTGGTTAGGGTTTTGGGTTTATGGTTTAGGGTTGGGGTTTTAGGAGTTTACGGCTTGGGGTTTTCGGATTTAGGGTTTAGGGTTTAGGATTTCGGAGTTTAGGGATTAGGATTTGGGATTTAGGGTTTGGGTTTAGTGGTTAGGGGTTAGGGTTTAGGGTTAGGGCGGTTTGCGGTTAGGCTTTGGGATTTAGGGTTTATGGTTTGGGGTTTTATGTTTCGAGTTTAAGGGTTTTGAAACCCCAAATCCTAAATTCTTAACCCCAACATCCAACCCTTAACCCCTAACCCCTAAATCCTAACTCTTAAACCTTAAACTCTAAACCCCCGACCCAAAACCCCCGACCATGGACCTTGGAACCCTTAACTCCTAGCCCCTAGGCTTAAACCCTAACTCCTAAACCTTAATCCCTAAACCTTTGACCTCCGACCCTAGACCGTGGACCTTAGACCCTCAACCTTAGTCCCCAGACCCTAATAGAACCTTAAATCTTAAACCTTAAATCCTAATAGACCCTAGATGTTAGACCCTAGATCGTAAACCCTAATAGACCCTAGACCCTAGACCTCAAACGCGAAAACCCCAAACCCCAAACACCAAATCTCAAACCCCTATCCCGAACACCAAATCCTAATAGACCCTAGACCCTAAACCCTAATAGTTCCGAGACCCTAGACCCAAATAGACCCCAGATCCCAACCCCCAAACCCAAACCCAAAATAGTGAACCCCCTAAAAACGCTATAAACCCCAAACACTAAACCCCAAATCCATAATCCAAAACCCAAAGCCCAAAACCCCAAAACCCTAATCTCCTAAAACCTTAAAACCCTAAAACCACCAAACCTAAACCCCAAAACCTAAAATTTAAAACCTAAACCCCAAACCCAAACCCAAAACTCGAAACCCCTAAAACCCTAACCCCTAAATCCCTAGACCCAAACCCCAAACCCTAACCCTACCTCGTAAACTCTAAACCCTAACTCCTAAGCTCCTAACCCTTAATCCCTAACCCCTAACTCCTAAACCCTAACCCTAAACCCTAATCCCTAACCTCTAACCTCTAACCCTAAATCCTAAATCCTAAACCCTAAAAAATCCTAAACCCACAAACCAAAAACCCCAAATCCCAAACCCTAAACCCTCAACCCAAACCCCAAACCCTAACTCATAAACTCTAAACCCTAACCCCTAACCCCTAAGCCCCTAACTCCTAAACCCTAACCCTAAACCCTAATTCCTAACCTCTAACCCCTAACCCTAAATCCTAAACCCTAAAAACCCCTAAACCCACAAACCAAAAGCCCCAAACTCCAAATCCCAAACCCTAAACCCGCAAACCCTAAAAGCTAAACGTCGAACCCCAAAACCCCAAACCCCAAAACTCCAAACCCCTAAACTCCAAACCCCAAGACCTAACTCCAAACCCCAAACCATAAACCATAAACCCTACCCTAACCCCTTAACCCCTTAACCCCTAACCCTAAACCCAAACCCTACACCCTAACCATTGACCCCAAATCCTAAACCCAAAACGCAAAACCCAAAAACCCCAAAACCCCAAATCACAAACCCTAAACACTAAATCCTAAATCCTAAACCCTAACCCGTAAACTCTAAACCCTAAACCCTAACCCTCTAACCCCAAAACTTCAAACCCCTAATCCCAACCCCCAAACCCTAAACCTCAACCCCCGACCCTAGACCCTCAACCCTAAATCCTAGGGCCCTAAAAACCAACCCCCAACCCCTAACCCTAAAATGAACACCTAAAACCCAAACCCCAACACCTAAACCCTTAAACCCCTAACCCTCAAACCCTAAATCTTAAACCCTAAAACCCTAAACTAAACCCCTAAAACCCTAAACTAATCTAAACCGCAAGCCTCTAACCCCAACCCCTAAATCCCTAACCCCCAACCTCCCAAACCCCAAACCCTAAGCAAGATGATGATGATGATGCGCGGATAGTTCTGAGCAAGATGCTACACGCCAATCGCGATGGTCCCGCTTAAGTTTAAGAAATTATTGGGATCAAGATCGCCTCAAAGAATGCAGAAAGAGGTCTCTCACCACGCACTAGTGGTAGCATCCAGTTAGGGGGTGGCGAAAATCGTCGCCGCCATCGCTAAATGTGGCAGTGAAAAGGTCAGAGATGCGAGTGAATGTAATTGATTCGCAAATCATTTGAATCACGATGATCAGTGACCTTATGCGGCCTACGTAGGAGATCGTGAAGGTAGCCAGATCATTTACGGCATTAGCGAGTGTGGTCGGGCCAAGGGCTATGTTATTCATATATTGTCCAAAAACATGTTCCAGGGCATTGTAGCCGCTATCGTAACCCAAGAAAGTGGATTCGAGAATTAGATGTGGAGCAGTAGGAGAAGTACGCCCGAACTCCAACCACTCCTTAGAATTCTCCAATTGGTAGGCGTCCAAGTAGGGGTTGTCTCGTTGAATACTCAGCCTGATCCAATGGTTGTTGGTTCGCAGTATGATGTTGAACCATCGAGTGGGTGGATTTTGCTAAGCAGCAAGTGCGGAAATATTGTGTGAAAAGGTCTCCCCCAATTCAATGCGCAAGTCCTTAATGAAGTTCCTGTAAGCTTCACTACCGCTTTCAATGTTGAATTCCTTTGTGAATTCCGCCATTAACTGAATTCAAATTTACCATTGACAATAGTAATCAATCAATAGAAAAATATAAAAACAATAACTCAATGAAAATGTTCGTAATTATCCTTTTCAACGTTGAATTCCGTCATTGACAATAATAATAAATCAATAACTAAAATAATAATAATTAAAAGTTAAAATAATAATAATTTAATAATATTAATAAATAATTTTTATTTTTCTCATCTCAGGCATTATTATCAAATCTTGAATCGAATCGTGAATTGTTTTGCTAAAATAATGAATCATAAATCGTGTGATTCACTTTATTTGCGCCCGACTGCTAGTGTTAAATAAAATGAATCATACAATTCACGATTAATTATTTTAGCAAAACGATTCACGATTCGATTCAAGTTTTGACAATAATGCCTGAGATGAGAAAAATGCAGAATTTAATTGAGTTAATGGTGGAATTCAACGTTGAAAACGATAATTATAAACACTCCATTGAGTTATTATTTTTAT
Organism: Camellia lanceoleosa; assembly: GCA_025200525.1. Classification (NCBI taxonomy): domain Eukaryota; kingdom Viridiplantae; phylum Streptophyta; class Magnoliopsida; order Ericales; family Theaceae; genus Camellia; species Camellia lanceoleosa. The sequence continues at coordinate 72,549,649 of CM045772.1, read as the reverse complement.
GTTTTTCTATTGATTGATTATTAATGCTAGTGATAGAATTGAATTCAGTTACTGGCGGAATTCACAAAGGAGTTCAACGTTGAAAGGGATAGTGGAGCGTACAGGGACTTCATTGTGGACTTGCACATTGAATTGGGAGAGACCTTTTCACACAATATTCTTGTACTTCCGGCTCGGCAAAATCCATTCACTAGATGTTTCAACATCATATTGCGAACCAATAATTATTAGATCAGGCTGAGGATTCGACGGGACAACCTCAACTTGGACGCTTACCAAATGGAGTTTTTGAGGAGTGGTTGGAGTTCGGGCGTACTTTTCCTCTTCTCCACTTTCAATTCCTAGATCCACTTTCTTGGGTTATAATAATGGCTACAATGCCCTGGAATGTGTTTCCGGACAAAGTATAAATAAAATAGTCGTTGGCCCGATCGCACTCACTAATGCCGTAAATGATCTGGCTACTTCCACAATCTCCTTCGCAGATCGTACAAGGTCATTAATCATCGCGATTCAAATGACCTGCGAATCGAATAGATTCACTCGTATCGCCGATCATCTTATTGCCACATTTAGCAGCAGTAGTTTTTCGCCACCCTTTGATTGGATGCTGGCACTAGTGTGTGGCGAGGGAGACCTCTTTGCCGCATTCCTACAAGCCAATGCTGATCTTAATAATTTGTTTCGAATTTGGCAATCCAATGATATGAATATTTTGTCTGCTCTAGACATGGTTGCCGTACTTGGTATCTTACTCAGGAGCGTCTGTACATCATAATCATCAAACTCGAAACTTTTGGGGTTAGGGGTTTGGGTTTAGGATTGGGGAGTTGGGGTATGGGGTTAGGGGTTTAGGGTTTAGGGTAGGGTTTAGAGGGTTGGAGAAGGGGTTAGGGTTTATGGTTTTGGGTTTAGGGGTTGAGATTAGGGTTAGGGTTTGGGTTCAGGTTTCGAGGTGGGGGTCGGAGTTAAGGTTAAGGTTTTGGGTTTTGGGTTTAGAGGTTGAGGTTGAGGTTGAGGGTTAGGGTTAGGGTTTACGGTTTTGCATTTTTGGGTTTTGGATTTTAGGTAGGGGTGGTTTTAGTGGGTTTGGGATTTAGAATTTAAAGTTTAGGATTTATGGTTTTGGGTTTTGGCGTTTAAGCGTTTGGGCTTTGGGTTTTGGGTTTAAGGGTTTTGAAACCCTAAATCCCAATCCAAAACCCTAACCCATAACCCCTAAAATGTTAACTCCTAAAAACCCCAACCCCTAAAACACTAACTCCTAAACCCTAAAACCCTAAACCCCTAACCCAAACCCCAACCGCCAAACCCTAACTCCTAACCTCTAAGCCTAAATCCTAATCTCTAAACCATAAATCGTAAGCCCTGGACCCAAAATCCCTAACCCTCGACCCTAGACCCTAGAAATTAAACCCTAATAGACCTTAAATCTTAAACCTTAAATTCTAATAGACCCTAAACCTTAATAGACCTTAGACCCTAAACCCTAGACCCCAAAACGCCAATCCCCAACCGCAAACCCTAATAGACCCTAGACTCTAAACCCTAATAGTTACCCTAGACTCTAAACCCTAATAGTTCCTAGACCTTAAACTCTAATAGACCCTAAACCCTAATAGACCCCAGACCCATGACCTCAAACCCCAACCACAACCCTAAACCCTAAACAGTGAACCCCCTAAAAACCCCCTAAACCCCAAACTCAAAATCCAAAACCCAAAACTGAAAGCCCAAAACCCCAAAACCTCTAAAACCACAAAACCTAAACCCAAACCCAAGCCCGAAACTCGAAACCCGAACCCCTAAAACTCTAACCCCTAAATCCAAACCCCAAACCCTAACCCCTAAACTTTAATCCCTAAATCCTAAACCCTAAAACCGTAACTCCTAAACCCTAAACCCTTAACCCTAAATCCTAAACCTTAAATCCTAAACCCTAAAAAATCCTAAACCTTAAACCCTCAACCGAAAAATCCTAAAACCCCAAATCCCAAACCCTAAACCCCCAAACCCTAAAAGCTAAACCTCGAACCTCAATCTCGAAACCTCTAAACCCCAAACCCTAAACCATAAACCCTACCCTAACCCCTAACCCTAAACCCTACATGCTAACCCCTAACCCCTATCCTCAAATCCAAAGCCCTAAATCTTAAACCCTAAACCCTAAACCCAAAACCCCAAAACCCCAAACTCTAAACCTCAACCCACGACCCTAAACCCTCAACCCTAGACTTAGACCCTCAACCTTAAATCCTAAACCCCAAACCCCAACCCCAACCCCCAACCCCCAACCCCCCAACCGCTAACCTCCAACCCTCAACCGAACGCCTAAACCTCAATCCTCAACACCCAAACCCCTAAACCCCGAACCCTTAAACCCCAAACGCTAACTAAAACCCTAAACTAAACCCCTAAACACCTAAAACACTAAACCAAACCTCGAAACCCCTAACCCCAATACCTAACCCCTAATCCCTAAACCCCTAACCCCCTAATCCCCAACCTCCTAAACCCTAAATCCTAAACCCTTAGGGTTTAGGGTTTGAGGTTTCGGGTTTGATAATGATGATGTGTGAACGCTCCTAAGCAATATGCCAAGTACGACAACCGCGTCCAGGGTGGACACGATATTCATGTCATTGGGTTGCGAAAGTCGGAAGGAATTATTGGGATCAACATCGGTTCGCAGCAATGCGGCAAAGAGGTCTCTCCAGTTATGCGTTAGTGTCAGCATCCAATCAGGGGGTGACGAAGAACTGCTGCTGTTAAATGTGGCAGCGAGAAGGTCGGAGATACGAGTGAATGTAATCGATTTGCAGATCATTTGAATCACGATGATCAGTGACCTCATGCAATCTGCGTAGGAGATCGTGGGGTTAGCTAGATCATTTACGGCATTAGTGAGTGCGGTCAGGCCAAGGGCTATGTTATTCATACCTTGTCCTAAACACGGGGGCATTGTAGCCATCGTAACCGAAAGTGGATCCGGAATTAGATGGAAGTAGGAAAAATGCGCCCAAATTCTAACCACTCGAGAATTATCCAATTGGTGGCGTCCAACTATAGGTTATCTGTCGAATCCTCGATCGATGCAATGATTGTTGGTTAGCGTTATGATGTTGAACCATTGAGTGGGTGGATTACGCTAGCAGGGAAGTAGGGAATATTAAAAAGGTCTCTCCCAATTCAACGCGCAAGTCATCAATAAAGTCCCTGTAAACTCCACTACCCCTTTCAATGTTGAACTCTTTTGTGAATTCCGTCATTAACTGGATTCAATTTTGCGCTTGACAATAATAATCAATTAATAGAAAAACATAAAAACAATAACTCAATGAAGTGCTTGTAATTATCATTTTCAATGTTGAATTTCGCCATTAACTCAATTAATTCTGTCATTGACAATAATAATAAATCAATAGCTAAAATAATAATAATTAAAAGCTAAAATAATAATAATTAAATAATATTAATAAATAATTTTCATTTTTCTCATATTAGGCATTATTGTCAAATCTTGAATCGAATCGTGAATCGTTTTGCTAAAATAATGAATCGTGAATTGTATGATTCACTTTATTTGCGCTCGATCGCTAATGTTAAATAAAGTGAATCATACGATTTACTATTCATTATTTTAGCGAAATGATTCACAATTCGATTCAAGATTTGACAATAATGCTTGAGATGAGAAAAATGAAAATTATTTGTTAATATTATTTCATTATTATTATTTTAGCTTTTAATTATTATTATTTTAGCTATTGATTTATTATTATTTTAAATATTGATTTATTATTATTGTCAATGACAGAATTTAATTGAGTTAATGACGGAATTCAACGTTGAAAAGGATAATTACAAGCACTCTACTAAGTTATTATTTTTATGTTTTTCTATTGATTGATTATTAATGTCAATGACGGAATTGAATTTAGTTAATGGCGTAATTCACAAAGGAGTTCAATTTTAAAAGGGGTAGTGGAGTGTACAAGGATTTTATTGAGGACCTGCGCGTTGAATTGGGAGAGGCCTTTTCACACAATATTCCCGTTCTTCCCGCTTAGCAGAATCCACTCACTTGATGGTTCAACATCATACTGTGAACTAACAATCATTGAATCAAGCTGAGGATTTGACGGGACAACCTCTACTTAGTGGCCTACCAAATGGAGTTTTTTAGTGGTTGGAGTTTGGGTGTGCTTTTCCGCATCTAATTCCCGGATTCACTTTCTTGGGTTATGTTGGCTGCTACAATGTCCTTGAACGTGTTTCCGGATAAGGTATGAATAATATATCCCTTGGCCCGACCGTATTCACTAATGCCGTAAATGATCTAGCTACCTCCACGATCTTCTTCGCAGATCGCACGAGGTCATTGATCATCATAATTCAAATGATCTGCGAATTGATTAGATTCACTCGTATCTAAGATCTTCTCGTTGTTATATTCAGCAACAGCAATTCTTTGCCACCCCCTGATTAGATGCTGGTACTAGTGCGTGGCTGGAGAGACCACTTTGTCGCATTCCTGCGAGCTGATGCTGATCCCAATAATTTCTTCTGACTTCCGCAACTTAATAATATGACTATTGGGTCTGTTCTGGACGTGGTTGCCGTACTTGGCATTTGGTTCAGGAGCGTCTTCGCATCATAATTATTGAACCCTGAACCCTAAGAGTTTAGGGTTTCGGGGTGAACGTTTAGGGTTTTGGGTTTTATGTTTTTATGGGGTTTAGGATTCTTAACGAATTAGGATTTAGGGTTTAGGGGTTAGTGCTTTTAGGGGGTTTGGGGTTTAGAATTTAAGGTTTGGGTTTTGGGGTTTGGGGTTGGGGGTTTAGGTTTTATGATTTATGGTTTGGGGTTTTGGTTTTGGGTTTTAAGGGTTCTGATACCTTAAATCCCAAACCCAAACCCTAACCCGTAAACCCCTAACCCTAACTCCAACCCCAATCATTGACTCCTCACCCCTAAGCCTAAATCCTAAACCCTTGACCCTTGACTGTGGACCCTTGACCCTTGACCCTAGACCCCCGACCCTAGACCCTAATAGACCTTAAATCCTAAACAATAAATCCTAATAGACCCTAGACTTTAGACCCTAAACCCTAATAGACTGTAGACCTTAAGCCCTAATAGTTCCTAGACCCGAAACTCTAATAGACCCTAGATCTCAATAGACCGTAGACCCCATACCTCAACCCCCAAACCCCAACCCCAAACTTCAAACCCGAAATAGTGAACCCCCTAAAAACCCTCTAAACCCCAAACACAAAACCCAAAGCCCAAAAGCCCAAAAGCCCAAAACCCTAAAACCCCAACCCCAAACCCCAGACCCCAAACCCCAATCCCAAACCCAAACCTGAAACTTGAAACCCAAACCCCTAAAACCCTAAAACCCTAACCCTTAACCCCTAAACTCCTAACCCCTAACCCTAGTCCCTAAACCCTAACCCTTAACCTAAATCCCAAACTCTAAACCTTAAAAAATCCTAAACCCTCAACCCAAAACGCAAAACCCAAAACTCAAAAACCCAAAAACCCCCAAACCCTAAATGCCAAGCCCGAAACCCTAAACCCCCAATCCCTAAAAGCTAAACCCCGAAACCCCAAACCCTAAACCCCCAACCATAAAACTGTAACCCCTAACCTCTAACCCCAACCCCAACACCTAACTCCAATCACTAAATCCCAAGCCCTAAACCATAAACCCTACCCTAACCCCTAACCCCTACACTCATAACCCCCAACCTCTAACCCTTAACCCTAAACCTTATAGCCTAACCTCTAATCCCTAACCCCAAATTCTAAATCCTAAATCCTAAACTCTAAATCTTAAAAAATCCAAAATCCAAAACACCCAACCCCAAATCCCAAGCCCTAAACCCAAAACCCAAATCTCAAAACCCAAAAACCCAAAAATTCGAAAACACTAAACCCCAAATCCCAAACCCTAAATCCTTAAAGTTAAACCCTAAACCCCGAACCCCGAAACCCCAAAACCCAAAAACTCCAAACCCTAACCCCTAAACTCTAAAACCCCAAACTCCAAAACCTAACCCCAAACCCCAAATCCCAAACCCTAGACCATAAACCATAAACCCTACCCTAACCTCCTAAACCCTACCTTAAACCCTAAACTTTAAACCGTAACCCCCTAACCCTAAACCTTCAAACCCCCAATCCCAACTGCCAAACCCTAAACCATAAACCATAAACCCCAACCTGTAACCCTAGACCGTCAACCCTAGACCCTAGACCATCAATCCAAAATCCTAAACCCGAAACCCCAATCCCCACCACCCAACCTCCCAACCCCTAACCCCCAGCCCTAAACCGAACACCTAAACCACAACACCCAAACCCCTATACCCCTAACCCTTAAACCCCAAACCCTAAACCCAAAAACCTAAAACTCGAAACTAAACCCCCAAAACCCTAACCCTAACCCCAAAACCCTAAACACTAAGACGCTTCTGAGCAAGATGTCAAGTACGACAACTGCGTCCAGAGCGAACACGATATTCATATCATTGGTTTACGGAAGTTAGATGAACTTATTGGGATTAGCATCAGCTCGCAGCAATGCGACAAAGAGGTCTTCCCAGCCATGCATTATTGCCAGCATTCAATCAAGGGTTGGCGAAGAACTGCTACTTTTGAATGTGTCAGCGAGAAGGTTCGAGATACGAGTAAATGTAATCGATTCGTAGATCATTTAAATCACGATGATTAGTGGCCTCATGCGATATGCGTAGGAGATCGTGGTGGTAGCCAGTTCATCTACAACATTAGTGAGCGTGGGCGAGCCAAGAACTATGTTATTCATACCTTGTCCAAAAAGACGTTCCAGCGCATTGTAACCGCTATCGTAACCTAAAAAAGTGAATTCGGGAATTAGATGTGGAGAAGTAGAAGAAGTACGCCCAAACTCCAACTACTCCTCATAATTGTGCAATTGGTAGGCGCCCAAGTAGAGGTTGTCCCGTCGAATCCTCAGTCTAATCCAATGATTGTTGGTTTGTAGTATGATGTTGTACCATCGAGTGGGTGGATTCTGCTGAGCAGGAAGTATGAGAATATTGTGTGAAAAAGGTCTCTCCCAATTCAACGCGCAAGTCTTCAATGAAGTCCCTGTAAGCTCCACTACCCCTTTCAATGTTGAACTTGTTTGTGAATTCCGCCATTAATTGAATTCAATTTTGCCATTAACAATAATAATTAATCAATAGAAAAACATACAAATAATAACTCAATGAAGTGCTTGTAATTATCTTTTTCAACGTTGAATTCCGCCATTAACTCAATTGAATTATGCCATTGACAATAATAATAAATCAATAGCTAAAATAATAATAATGAAATAATATTAGTAAATAATTTTCATTTTTCTTATCTCAGGCATTATTTGTGTCGGACTGCTAGTGTTAAATAAAGTGAATCATACGATTCACTATTCATTATTTTAGTAAAATGATTCACGATTTGATTGAAGATTTGACAATAATGCCTAAGATGAGAAAAATAAAAATTATTTATTAATAGTATTTAATTATTATTATTATTTTAGCTTTGATTTATTATTATTTTAGCTATTGATTTATTATTATTGTCAATGGCAGAATTCAATTGGGTTAATGGCAGAATTCAACGTGTAAAAGGATAATTACAAACACTCCATTGAGTTATTATTTTTATGTTTTTCTATTGACTGATTATTAATGTCAATGTCAGAATTGAATTCAGTTAATGACGGAATTCACAAAGGAGTTCAACGTTGAAAGGGGTAGTGGGGCGTACAGGAACTTCATTAAGGACTTCCACGTTGAATTGGGAGAGACCTTCTCACACAATATTCCCATACTTCCCGCGCAGCAGAATCCACCCACTCGATGGTTTAACATCATACTGCGAACCAACAATCATTGGATTAGGTTGAGGATTCGACGGGATAACCTTTACTTGGACCCCTACCAAATGGAGTTTTTGAGGAGTGGTTGGAGTGCGTGTGTACTTCTTCTACTTCTCCGCATTTAATTTCCGGATCCACTTTCTTAGGTTATGATGGTAGTTATAATGCCTGGAGTGTGTTTTCGGACAAGTTATGAATAACATAACTCTTGGCCTGACTGCACACACTAATGTCGTAAATGATCTGGCTACCTTCACGATCGCCTTTGCAAATCATGCGAGGTCATTGATCATCGTGATTCAAATGATCTGCGAATCGATTAGATTCAGTCGTATCTCTGATCTTCTCGTTGTCTTATTCAGCAGCAGTAGTTCTTTACCACCCCTGATTGGATGTTGGCACTAGTGCGTGGCTGGGGAGACTTTTTTGCCGCATTCTCACGAGGCAATGCTAATTTCAATAATTTCTTCCGATTTCCTAACCCAATTATATGAATATTGTGTCAGCTTTGGACGTGATTTTTGACATCTTGCTCAAGAGTGTCCGCGCATCATAATCATCAAATCCTAAACCCCCTAAAGATTTAACCCTAAGGATTTAGAGTTTAGGGTTTCGGGATTAGGAGTTTGAGGTTGAGGGGTTTGGGTTTAGGATTGGGGTTTTGGAGTTTAGGTTTGAGGTTGGGGTTTGGAATTGGGTTTAAGGTAGGGTTGGTAGGGTTAGGGGGGTTTGGTGTTGGGGTTAGGGGTTTTGGGGTTTTAGGGTTTAGTGTTTCGTGGTTTAGGGTTTATGATTTAGGGTTAGGGTTTTTGGAGTTTAGGGTTTGTGGTTTTCGGGTTTAGGATTTGGGATTTGGGGTTAGTGTTTTGGGGTTAGGGTTTAGGATTAAGGTTTATCGTTTAGGATTTAGGGATTTAGGTTGGGGTTCGGGTTGGGGGTTTCGAGTTCGGGTTTCGGGGTGGAGGTTTGGGGTTTGGGGTTTTAGGTTTGGGTTTTGGGTTTAGCATTTAGGGGTTAGGGTTTAGGGTTAGGAGTTGAGGGTTAGGGTTGAGGGTTTAGGATTTTAGGTTTTGGGTTCTTAAGGGGTTTAGGGTTCTTAAGGGATTAGGATTTAGGGTTTTTAGGGGTTTGGGATTTGGTGTTTGGATTTAGAGTTTACGGTTTGTGGTTTTGGGGTTTGGGTTTTGGATTTTGGGCTTCGGGTTTAAGGGTTTTGAAACCCTAAATCCCAAACCCCAAACCCTAATCCTAACTTCTAAACCCTAAACCGTAAAACCCTAACTCCTAACCCCAACTCCCAACGCCTAACCCCTAACCCTAAACCTTAACTCGTAACCCCTAAACCCAAACCTGAAACCTGAAACCCGAATCCCTAAAACCCTAAAACACTAACCCCTAAACCCAAACACCAAACCCCAAACCCCAAATCTTAATCCCTGAACTCTAAACCCCAAACTCTAAACTCTAACCCCTAAACGCCTAACCTTGAACCCCTAACTGTCAACCCCTAACCCCTAATCCTAAACCCTAACCCCTAATCCTAAATCCTAAACCCTAATCCCTAAAAACCCAAAACCCTCAACCCAATACCCAAAACTCAAAAACCAAAAGGCCCCAAAACCCCATACCCAAAAGCCCAAATCCCAAATCGAAAACCCTAAACCCCCAAACCCTAAAAGCTAAACCCCAAAACCCCATAACCCTAAACCCCAAACCCTAAACTCTACCATAATCCCTAAATTGCTAACCCCTAACCCCTAACCTTAAACCCTAAATTCTAAACCCTCAAACCCTAAAAGCTAAATCCCGAACACCGAACCCCGAAACCGCGAAACCCCAAAACCCCAAACTCTAATCCCTAAACCATAAACCTTAAACCCCAAACTCGAAAATCTAACCCCAAACCCCAAAGCCAAAACCCTAAACCCTACGTAACCTCCTAAACCTTACCCTAAACCCTAACCTCTAACCCTCTAACCTCAAACCTTGAAACCCCCAACCCTAACCCCTAAACCCCCAAACCCCCAAACCCTAAACCCACCTTGACCCTCAACCCTAAATCCTAAATCCCAAACCCTCAACACCCCAACCCCCAACCCCCAACCCCAACTCTAAGCCGAACACCTAAACCCCAAACCCCAATTCCCCAACCCTAAAACCCCAAACCTTAAACCCCTAAAACATTAAAACCCTAAACAAAACCTTTAAACCCCAAACCCTAACTCCATACCCTTACCTCCAGCCCCTAACCCCCCAATCCCAAAACCCTAAACCCTAAAACCTTAGGGTTTAGGATTACGGTTTGGGGTTTAGGATTTGATGATGATGATAAGGTGCTTCCCGAGTAAGATGCCAGAATCTGACAAGCGTCAGGCGGACCGCGTTATTTATGTCGTTGGGTTGCGGAAGTCAGAAGAAATTATTGGGATCAATATCGACTCGCAGCAATACGGTAAAGAGGTCTCCGTAGCCTCGCAGTAGTGCCAACATTCAATCAGGGGGTGGGGAAGAACTACTATTGCTGAATGTGACAGCGAGAAGGTTGGAGATACGAGTGAATATAATTGATTTGCAGAACATTTGAATCATGATGATCAGTGACCTTATCGTCTGCGTGGATCGAGATCGTGGAGGGCATTAGTGAGTGCGGTCGGGCCAAGGGCTATGTTATTCATACCTTGTCCGGAAACACGTTCTAGGGCATTGTAGCCACCATCGTAACCCAAGAAACTAGATCCGGGAATTAGATATAGAGAAGTAGGAGAAGTACCCCTGAACTCTAACCACTCCTTAGAATTCTCCAATTGGTAGGCGTCCAAGTAAGGGTTGTCCTGTCGAATCCTCAGCCTGATCTAATGATTGTTGGTTCGTAGTATGATGTTGAACCATCGAGTGGGTGGATTTTGCTGAGCAGGAAGTACGAGAATATTGTGTAAAAAGGTCTCTCCCAATTCAACGCGCAAGTCCTCAATGAAGTCCCTGTAAGCTTCACTACCCTTTTCAACGTTAAACTCCTTTGTGAATTCCGCCATTAACTGAATTTAATTTTGCGATTGACAATAATAATCAATCAATAGAAAAACATAAAAATACTAACTCAATGGAGTGCTTGTAATTATCATTTTCAACGTTGAATTCTGCTATTAACTCAATTCAATTCCTGTCATTGACAATAATAATAAATCAATAGCTAAAATAATAATAATACTAAAAGCTAAAATAATAATAATTAAATAATATTAGTAAATAATTTTCATTTTTCTCATCTAAGACATTAGTGTCAAATCTTGAATCGAACATTGTGAATCATTTTGCTAAAATAATGAATCGTGATTCGTATGATTCACTTTATTTGCGTGCGATCGCTATTGTTAAATAAAGTGAATCATACGATTCACTATTCATTATTTTAGCAAAATAATTCAGGATTCGATTCAACATTTAACAATAATGCTTAAGATGAGAAAAAAGAAAGTTATTTATTAATAGTATTTAATTATTATTATTTTAGCTTTTAATTATTATTATTTTAGTTACTGTTTTATTATTATTTTAGCAATTGATTTATTATTATTGTTAATGATAGAATTCAATTGAGTTAATAGCGGAATTCAACGTTGAGACGGATAATTATAAGCACTACATTGAGTTAATATTTTTATGTTTTTGTGTTGATTGATTATTAATGTCAATAGCAGAATTGAATTTAGTTAATGGCGAAATTCACAAAGGAGTTCAATGTGGAAAAGGATAGTGGAGCGTACAGGGATTTCATTGAGGACTTGGGCGTTGAATTAGGAGAGACCTTTTCACACAATATTCTCGTACTTCCTGTTCAGCAGAATCCACTCACTCGATGGTTCAACATCATACTATGAACCAACAACCATTAGATCAGGCTGAGGATTCGACGGGACAACCTCTACTTGGACGCCTACCAAATGGAGTTTTTGAGGTGTGGTTGGAGTTCGGGCGTACTTTTTCTACTTCATATCTAATTCCCGGATTCACTTTCTTGGGTTAGGATGACAACTACAATACCTTGGAACATGTTTCTGGACATGGTATGAATAACACAGCCGTTGGCCCGACCGCACTCACTAATGCCATAAATGATCTGGCTACCTCTATGATCTCTTTGGTAGATCGCGCAAGGTCAATGATCATCGTGATTCAAATGATCTGCGAATCGATGAGATGCACTCGTATCTCCAATCTTCTCGCTGCCACATTCAGTAGCAGTAGTTTTTCACCTCTCCCTTATTGGACGTGGGCACTAGTATGTGGCTGGGGAGACTTCTTTGTCGTATTCCTGCGAGCTGATGCTGATCCCAATAATTTCTTCCGACTTCCGCAATCCAATGATAAAAGTATTGTGTTCGCTCTGGACGCGGTTGCCGTAGTTGGCATCTTGCTCCGGAGCGTCCGCGCATCATAATCATCAAGCCCTAAACCCTTAGGGTTTCAGGATTTGGGGTTTGGTTTAAGGGTTCGGGTTGAGGGTTTGGGTGTTGGGGTTTGGGTTGAGGGTCGGGGTTTAGGGTTTAGGGAGTTAGGGTAGGTTTTAGGGTTTGGTGTAGGGTTTAGGGGGTTAGGGTAGGGTTTGGTGTCTAGTGTTAGGGTTTGGGGTTTCAAGGTTCGGGATTTTCGTGTTTAGGGTTTAGCGTTTCGGAGTTTAGGGGTTTGGGGTTCGCGGTTAGGGTTTCGGGTTAGGGATTAGGTGTTAGGGGTTAGTTTTTAGGGTTTAGGGGTTTAGGTTGGGGATTGCGGTTCGGGTTGGGGGTTTCGGGGTCGGGGTTGGGGTTTGGGTTTAGGGTTGAGGGTTTAGGATTTTGCATTTTTGGTTATGGATTTTGGGTTTTAATGGGGTTTAGGGTTTTTAAAGGGTTAGAATTTAGGGTTTAGGATTTGCGATGGTTTGGGGTTTTGGGTTTAAGGGTTTTGAAATCCCAAATCCTAAACGCCTAACCCCTAAAACCCTAACCCCTAAACCCCAATACCTAACCCTTAACTCCTAACCCCTAAGCCTAAACCCTAACCTCCAGATCCTAAATCCTAAACCCCAAACCCCCGACCAAAAACCCCTGACCCTTGACCCTAGACCCTATAACCTAGACCCCCGACCCTAGTCCCTAGACCCTAAACCCTAATAGACCTTAAATCCTATTAGACCCTAGACCCTAGATGTAACGCCTCAAATTTCTAGCCCAAATGATAATACAACAATCATGGCTCTTTCAAGGAAAACCGAATATAAATCTTCAAACTTAAATTACATGATACAATAGTTCTTTATGCAACAATACATTAATCCAACAAGTAAATAAACAAATAAATATCCCCAAGGGTTTACAAGTTTCCAAGGCTTGAGCCTAATTACACAAAATGGTTATTCAAACCCACACACATTCAGCTCTTGGCTTACACAGAGTCACAACAAAATGTGAGTCTCATACTCTCAACACATTTCTTCGCCTTTAGTTAGGCGGCGTCACCACTGTGGGAGCCGAATATTAGTACATACAGGGAAGCCGAATAGTTTTGACCATAATTAGGATATATATTATATTCGGCTCCGTCTTGTACGATCCCGAAGCTGAATGCACTAATCGGCCATAGAACCAGCTGAACAGAAGGCCGAGTGGGAATTGGCATACAACAGAATGGGCCGAATGAGCAATCATGTGATGGATTAAGAGTGGGTTCGACCCTAGGGCCCAAGAGCAAATATAAATAGAGGAACATCAACCAAAGAAAGGTATGTGAGAACAAACCCAAATACTTAAGACTCAAGTAAATAAGAGACCTATACTAATTTGTCCGTTGGAGTGTTAATTCCGGCACCCCCGACTGGAGTGTTAATCCCTTTTTCAAGTAGCAATCAGAGGATCAGGGATGCCCTTCAAGATCCAAGAGTATTTCCAAACCTATTTCCCCACAATTGGCGCTGTCTGTGGAAATACTCAAGCATATTCATGGCGAGCGTCATAGAAGATCCTCCGATAGTCGTTGACGAAACTACACCGAGAGACGACCTCACTCCAAGAAACATGCTGGGATCGGAGAATATTGCCGCGCGATGTGCCTTAAACTTTGATTCAGTAACTCAGACCTCACCCTCAACTTCAATGCATGAGACAATGCAGATGATTATAGATCAAGCAAAGCAAAATGAACAGCGGTTAGAGAACATGATGGCTGAGAATGAGCGCTTGTGCCAGGATTTGGCCTTGGAGGTGGTGAAATCCCAACAAGCCGTATGCCAAGACCGGGTTCGACCTTCGAGAAAGAAGGACGATCGCCGATGTCGACTTCAAAAATGCAATAATGACAGTGATTCAGACTCACCATCCCTGGTGCCCAGAAAGAAAGGGCGCATTGATGTATCCAGCTTATCTAAAGGAAGTCCATATGCACGGCATAAACGAGGGAGAAGCGATGATTCGAATGAGGAAGATAAACACAACCCATTTGTGCGACAAATTGCAAGGGTTGTGCTACCCAAAAAGTTCAAAGCACCGTCGTTCACCCTCTACGACGGAAAATTAGACCCCACTGATCACATTCGCCATTACAAGCAAGCGATGACGCTCTATGCTGACAACAAAGCCCTTATGTGCCGAATATTTCCAAGCAGTCTGGGACCACTGGCCGTGAGGTGGTATTATAAACTGGAGCTGGCATCGATTAAGAGCTTCCACCAACTCCAAAAGTCATTTAAGGCGAGATTCATCACTATTGAGGTCTAGCCGAAGCAAGTTGATTCTCTCTGGGCCATGCAAATTAGATCGGAAGAAACTTTTCGTGAATACTCGGCCCGCTATTGGGAGTGCTTTAATCTGGGTGATGATGCTTGCAATGATTCCATGGCCATCACCGCCTTCAAGATGGGATTGCATCTTGATAGCCCCCTCCGCAGTTCATTAACCAGGCGGCCCCCCAAAATCGTCTAGGTGTTAATGAAGAAGGTTGAAGAATACTGCAAAGTGGAAGATGATGCCCTGCGAATCAAGGCCGGGCGTAAAGCCGTTGAGACGGCCACGTCGGGAATTGTTCAACCGATTAGTGCCGTGCCATCAAGAAGCCCCGAGCGGCGTAGCCAGCCTAAACGAGACAAAAGGCGTGACTTGCGCCGATCAAACGACCAATGTTCACATCGAGCTAATGAATAGTATCAAGTGGATAGCAGGCGCACAAGGCGCTCAGGCAAGAAATACACGGAGTTAACAAAGTCGATCAATAAGATTCTGTCGAAGGTACAACACCTTCTGTTCTTCAAGTGGCCGCCCAAGATGACGGGACCTTCCGATACGAGAAGACAGGATAAACGATGTGAGTATCATAAAGACCACGGTCACAACACCGATAATTGTTATTCATTAAAAGATCAACTTGAAGAATTGGTGCAAGACAGCCGTCTTACGCAATACGTCTGAAAGAATAATTCAACAAACACAGTAGCTCTACGGCCAGAGTCACCTCTTCTCGGTGTAATTCATATGATATACAATTTGTTGGCGCCACTCGAGGTGCACACAATCCAGTTGTCGTCTAGCACCCATAGCCCAATGACGCCAACGAAACGGCCACACGACACTAGAAGGATTAGTTTCGATGACAGTGATTTAGTTGGGAGTGACCCACCCCCACACTGATCCCCTTGTCATCGAGCTACGTGTAAACAGATTCACCATCGAGCGTGTTCTCGTTGACTAGGGCAGCACTTCGGAAATAATGTATTACAAAACTTTTGTCAAACTTGGCTGCGGTCGGACTGTTCTGGTGATTATTATTCGACTTCAATGCTAACCGAGTATCCTTTGGGCGGTGTTATCGAGCGCCGCCTGCGCCAAGCGTAGCGAGCGAGGTCGAGCTTTAGCGAAATGGTGAAGCGATGGAGAAGCGCCTGAAGCGAGGCTTAGGCGATGAAGCGTGAGGCGAAACGAAGCGACGCTTCACTAGATTTTTGCCTGATTTCAGTTCGAATTATCTGGGCCCTTCATCGATTTCGTTTGAATCATTTGGGCCCTTCATCAACAAAGTTAATTGGTTTTATAATTGCTTTCTACTAAATAAGAAGTCCAAACCCTAGATCGACTTCGTTCATCGACATTGAAAGGCCCTTCATCGACTTTGTTCAAATCATCTGGGTCTTCTTCTTCCTTCGTCGGACGTCGTTCCAGTTGATTACAGGTGAGTTCCTTCTTCCTTTCTTCTTCTTCTTCCCTTCAACTTCTTTGTTTACCGTCGGACCCCCCTGTTCTTCCTTCCTATTCTTCCTTTGTTCATTTTTTTCTTCGACTTGAAGAACACTGTCGAACCCTGTGTTAAAATTAATTCAATTATTTTTTAAAATTAATTCAATTATTTTAAAATTAATTTTTTTTTCAATTAATTCAATTATTTTTTTTCTGTGTTAAAATTTCAATTAATTCAATTAATTTCCTGGTTATTCAATTAATTATTTTAATTCAATTAATTTGTTTAATTCAATTAATTTGTTTATTTTAATTCAATTAATTTCTTGGTTATTTTAATTGCCTGGTTATTCAATTAATTATTTTAATTTCTTTATGATGTTAAAATATGTTTAATTTCTTTATGCTGAAACATTGAATTGCTTGTTGGATATTTTCTTTTGTTTATGGATATTTAGTATTTGGAATGATAACTGAATGATGGTTCTTGAAAATATTTATATTTTTTTCTATACCATTTATTCAAAAAAAAATCCTTTCTGATTACCTTGATTCGATGAAGCTCTCCCCTCACGCTTAGGCTTTAGGAGACCTTGTCGCCTCAAAAAACACTGCTTTGGGCAAAATCACACTACCAATACGGGTTGGCACCTGATCGGTAGACGTAGAATCTCTAGTTGTCAAGCTTCTTTCGCCGTATAATCTCATCATGGGCCGAACTTGGTTACATACGATGCAAGCCGTGCGACGCACCTACCACCAACTACTTCGTTTTTCGACTGAATACGGTATCAAACAAATTCGTGGTTCTTAGAAATCGGCGCAAGCATGTTATCTTCTAGCTACGAAGAGACCAAGGGAATTGGAAGTGTATTCAATTGAGGTACTGGATAGGGAGAGCCTCGAAGACATTGGGAGGATCCCAAGTGAAAAAACAACCGAAGCCCTGCATCGGGTTAAAATTGACGGAAATCCTAACAAGTTCTTCATGATCGGCGCTTCCTTGGATACAGTCCAAAGGCAGGAGTTGGTAGCCTTCTTACTCGGCAATATTGATGTATTTGCATGGTCCCCATACGAGATGTCAGGAGTGGATCCATCAGTGGCCCAACTTTGCTTGAACGTCGATCCGAAATGTAAGCCAATTATTCAAAGAAGTCGACGGTTAGCCACAGAGCATACTTCGGCCATCGTTGAAGAAGTAGATCGGTTATTTGATGCCGGGGCGGTTCGCGAAATAATCTATTCTACATGGTTGTCCAATAGTGTGGTCGTAAAAAAGAAGAATGGCTCTTGGCATGTCTGTGTAGATTTCACAGACTTGAACAAAGTTTGTCCCAAGAACTGTTTTCCCCAATCCAGAATAGACCAACTCGTAGATGCAATGGCACATCATCAACGCATGAGCTTCTTGGATGCCTACAGGGGCTATTATAAAATTGCCATGCATTCGGAGGATCAAGAAAAAACCGCATTCCTCACCCCAAGAGGAATCTATTGCTACAAGGTCTTGCCTTTTGGGTTGAAGAATGCGGGGGCAAGTAGGCTATTACCGACGCTTCGTTCAAGATTCTCAAAGATAGCATCACCCTTGGCTCAACTAACTCAGAAAAATACACCTTTTGAATAGACGGACAAGCAAGAATGTTGCTTCCAAGAGTTCAAAAACAGACTTGTGACAGCTCCTATACTAGCATTCCCTACGGGAACGGAAGGGTTTGTAATTTATAGCGATGCCGCATACAATGGTTTGGGTTGCGTCCTTATGCAAACTGGAAAAGTCATTGCGTATGCCTCACGTCAACTAAAGACCTATGAGAAGAGCTACCTGACCCACGATTTGGAATTAGCCGCAGTAATCTTTGCCCTCAAGATCTAGCGTCATTATCTCTATGAAGTAACCTGTGAGATTTACACTAGTCACAAGTCATGAATATCTATTCACACAGAAAGAATTGAATATGAGGCAACCACGATGTCTAGAATTTATAAAAGACTATGATGTAGAGATCCATTACCATCTAGGCAAAGCTAACGTGGTAGCAGACGCGTTGAGTCAAAAGACTACCAAAAGTTTGGCATGTACCCTCATCCCTCGCAAGATCAATGGATTGCTCACCAACATAATTGTGGAACCCACGTTGGTTGAAGAAATTAGAGCATGCCAATGTGAAGATAAACTTTTGAAGAAAAAATACAAGGAGCAAAGAAGTACGCCCGATCCTGACTTCACTAGAAGCAATGGGTGTCACACACTAACTCCAGGCATGGCCAGCCGTGGCCCATAGGGACTTCGCCCAAGGCACATGTAAACCTAAACATGATCTCAAAATCACAAAGAATAAATGTGACAATAGCCCAAAAATAAATAAATCAAACCCCAAACCAGTGACAAGTCACAAATATAAATGGTAAAACCAGCCATGACAAACTTCCAAAAATATATACTAAATGGAATACAAACCGCCCATAAAATAAAATAATTCTAAATAAAATCCAATCACAATGTATGCACAAAATCAAAATAACAAGCTAAAACAAAATAATGAATATCCTAGAGGTCCATGCAATTGAGTCCCCATTACGCCATGAGTCCACTCTAAGTCTTTCTAACACTTGGAAATGATAAACAACTAAGTCAACTAATAGCTCGGTGAGTAGCAACATGGATAGTAAATACAGTTTTGAAAATAAGGTTCAATTTCAAAATAAAATATATATTACAGAAACTAGATTGGGATACAGTCTTGATAAAGATAATCTGTGTCAAAAAGAAGGTTTCACAGTTCAACAATTAAAATACTCATGTCTCTCAAGAACATGATAAATGATATTTTACACTTAAAACAAATTACAACATGAACACCAATAATTTTATGGGTACCAAGAATAACAAGTAACATGCCACAACGTTCTCAACGTAATAAGCCCATTGGATCTAATATCGAACCAAGAGTCATCCTCGGGGTGGCATCTCGGGCCTTTTCTTTAAGACGATCCGATTGAAGATCGACTAGCCTAGCCTAGGTCTTTTCCTTACAATTGTTGAGCACTAGAGTCATCATGGCCCAACTCGGATCTGTTTCCTAATGGCCAGAGTTCCCACACACAGTGAAATAATTTCCCTGGACTAAAACACATAGATGGTCCCGATAATCAATACAATTCAGTTTTGCAAAACACGGTAGTTCACCATTATAAACATGAGACCATAAGAAATAGTTTACAGTATGTCAAGTTTACACATATTTCAGAAATAATTTAATTCCATTGATAATATAATAATTTATCAAAACAATTTATTTCTGAAACAACAATTTAGTTTTCCAATAGCTCAGAGTAGGGAAATATTTATAAAAATATGTAGCATGCAACTGCTCACCTGAAAACGAAATAATATAATCCTCGAATAGAGGATGAAAGTCCAACTAATGTCCTGAGCCAAATATGAAAACTACACGTCACTACCAATTCAAAAATACTAAAAAGAATAACAAACTAAGTACCCCACACTAAAGTGCACTAACATACCTCAACCCCACTCACCGTTATGCTTAAATAATACCTGAGTTCATGTTCTTCAAGGTCTTAAATTATTCATGACATGGGTTCAGATCGAAACTTAATTAAAAGTATCTTTAAAATAAAACAGAATTTTAAACAAGTTTTCAATTTATTCACTAACTTTGAAAATTAAAAAAACTCACTTCTCACTGTTTGAAAAACTCCAAAACCCTCCAGATAACAACTAATATATCCTAAGTTTCAAACTCAATTGATTTTACTTGATCTTCTTATCAAAATAATTATTTATAATTAATTATGTCCAAACAGATTGTTTTCTGCAGCACTTTAAAGAAATTAATGGCTCTTTTATTATACATGAGCAATCAACGCAATGCCAAAAATGTAAGAAACTAGACTCGTAAACAGCTCTAATGACACTGATTTGATAATTTTTAGATTTATACCCAAAGAGAACGACACTTTTGACGTTACTGTTTTACACCAATTTTCTGGACAGATTTGAACGCACCGGTTAATGTAGATTGACTCCCAAAAATTATGAGAAAATTCTCATATGAAATTAAATATGTAATTAATATATTGTAAAAATCTCAGTTCAAAATTCATCCGTTTGATATGATTACTCGATTTTTAAAGTTTGTGGGTCTGTACATAATTTTTAAACTAAGAATTACACTCTTTACACAATTTATTTCCTCAGGTTTCTTAACAGTGTATATATATATACAAAATATATAAACCTACAACCTCTCCATCATTGAACTAAATAATAATAAAATAAGGATAAAGATGAAAGAAAGAGGAAAACCTAGGAGAGCTATCATTTGGTGATCACACACAGCACAACACAACACACCCAATTCTTCCTTTGTTGCAACCTCTCCCCCCAATCTCTCTCCTGCGGCTACTGCTGCTGCTAGGAACACTAGGGGTTTTTTTATATATCTAAACAAAAGGTTTTAAATTTTATCTCTTCATATTATTACATTTTCTATCTCTATAATTGAAATAAAATATAACTATTATTATATCAAAATATACTTACTAATTTGCCCCCTATTTATTTTTTTAAATAATAAATCTTGCCTCTAAATTAAAGACTGTCACCATAAATTTATTTTAGGTTTTAAAATTAATTAAAAGACCCTCTAATAATATTTAATTTGCACTTAAAGATTCACAAGCAAAATATTTGAGATTGTAAAATAATTATTACTTAATTATTTATTTGATTTGTATATTCGGGTTCTCACAATGGGATACTAAAATTTTGAAATCGAATTTGCATACCCAGCATTCCAGAACTCAAGAAGAATATATTGGTAGAAACCTATTGCTCGAGGTTTGCGGCTCACCCTAGCAATACAAAGATGTATCACGATTTGAGGGAACACTACTGGTGGATAGAAATGAAAAAAGACATAGCAAGTCATGTCTCCAAATGCCTGCATTATCAACTTGTTAAAACAGAACTCCAAAGACCTATAGGAGCATTGCAACAACTCCCTATTCTTGAATGGAAATAGGAGCATATTATTATGGACTTCGTAGTCAGGTTACCACAATCAGTCTCAAAGAATGATGCAATATGGGTTATAGTAGATCGATTGACTAAGTCGGCGCATTTTCTACCAATTAGAATCACGCACTCCTTAACTAAGTTCATGACTCTATTCATTAAGGAAATTATTCGTTTGTACGGTACCTTAGTTTCAATCGTGTCTAACTGGGACCCACGCTTTGTGTCTCACTTCTGGAACAAATTGCAAAAGGCTTTGGGAACCACATTGAAGTTTAGCACTGCTTATCACCCACAAACTGATAGGCAATCCAAAAGAACAATCCGGACTTTAGAAGATATGTTACGTGTGTGTGTGGTAGACCTCAAAGGTCATTGGGATGAGCATCTACCTTTAGTGAAATTCACCTATAACAATAATTATCAAGAAAGCATCGGAATGGCACCGTACAAAGTACTGTATGGAAGGAGATGTTGATCACCTCTTTGTTGGGCAGAAGTTAGGGACAGAAAGTTATTAGGCCCTGAAATCGTGCAAATAACGAGTGATCATCCAACAACGAATTCGCATTACCCAGAGCTGCCAAAAAAGCTATGCAGATACACAGAAACGAGACTTAGAATTTCAAATAGGAGATAATGTGTTCGTAAAGATCTCACCAGCAAGAGGGGTTATCCGATTTGGGAAGCGAGGAAAGTTAAACCCACGTTATGTCGAGCCATTCGAGATACTAGAACGGATTGATCCTGTGGCATATCTCACCTTGCACTGCCACCTAAACTGTCCAATGTCCACAATGTATTTCATGTGTCAATGCTCCGGTGATATCTTTGAGATCCAAAACATGTCATTAATCATGAAGACGTCGAAGTTCAAAACGATCTCTCTAATGAAGAACAATCGGTACAGATCCTTGACCGTTGTGATCAAATTCTCCAAAACAAGACTATATCTTTTGTAAAAGTTTTATGACGAAATCATTGTGTCGAAAAAGCTACGTAGGAAACATAAAATCAAATACGGGCCAAATACCCACACCTCTTCAAAAACCAAGGTATGTCAAGTTTGGGGATAAACTTCTATTTAGGAAGGGAGAAATGTGACACTCCAAATGTTCAATTAATTTAACACCACTTAATATTAAATTTTGGAAGCATGTGATTAAAAGAGTTAGATGTTATTAAATTTTAGAGTATTAGAAAAAATTACAAATAAAAATAGTATATTTTTTTGAATTTTTTTGAATAGTTTCACATTATTTTAAATTTAATAGTCAGTATATTTTTATACTGAAAATTATTTCAAAAAAATAATTTTAACTTTGTATTATTATTTGATATTATTTTATGAGTATTATGGTATTTTTCTCTATATTTTTCCTATATCAAAATACACTAAAATATAACATTTTCTTTGCGACAAAAATACGTGCCCCCAAGTTGTCTTGCTGCTCACACCTCTTGTTGCCTACGCCCTGTTCACTATATATAGATGCTAATCATTTTATGCCTCATCATCTCTTTCCCGAACTTTCTTATTCTCTCTATTAGGAGCACAAAAAAAAAAAAAAAAAAAAAAAAGAACCTTTGAGTTTAGTTGGAGTATTTAGTGGGTCACAATAAACGGAGTAAAAAGTTAGAATTGACATTAATGTGAGTTATATTATAGCTTGAGTCATTATAAAATATTTCACGTATATATTGAGTTACAACAATTTATTTTATGCAATTCATGTTTTATACATTATATTAATATTTCAATTACGTTAATTATTTTCTGAATTCTGTTTACTTAAACTGAAACCCATGGATATGGTTGTTTAAATTTTAGAAATTATTTGACAATAATTTTATTAATATTTATTTTTGTAAGTACCACCATGGAAATCCCATGCCTTGAGGGACTTAAATAACCATTGGCTTCTGAGCGGTCACTTTGTGGCCCTCTATTTGTGTCATGGATCCAGTGACCTCTGTTCTGATTGTTACTCCAGTGATCTCTGTTCTGTTCTGTTCTGTTCTATACTGTGGTTGTGATTACTTGCTTATACAATTTCTACATTCTACTTCTGTTATTTAAAATTAGTTATGTATTTTAGTTACCAAACTAACCTCTGTTTATCCAAATAATTATCCATGGTAATTTTTGTACATTCATGTTCACTGTATGATATTTTTCACTCTGCCATGTGCTTATAGCTGCTAATCACTTTTAGGTGACGTGTAAGGATCAGTACATGGGATAGGCACAAGGCACATTGTAGTCATAGTGCAGCTCTGGTATTGTAATTAAACAGAAGCTCCAATGTATACGTTTTTGTTATACTTAAATAAAGATTTGGGTACCCTTTTATTTTACTCCATTACACTATTAATTTGTTATGACTTCAGTTATTGTCTTGTTGCGACGCCAAACCTTTGGGTGCCGGGTTTGGGTCATGACATACCCGTTGTCATTGGACCTTTGCATTGGGACCTTTGTTAGTTAAGCTTAAAGGCCTTACCCCCCGACCAACCACAAGATGAATCATAGGTATTGACCTTGTATGAAGGAAAATCCTGATCTCCCTTTTTACATCATTCGTGGACTGATTCCGACGGATTAGGCTCTTTTCCTCTTATGAGTACTTACTATAAAGGGTGGTCCGGAATCGGTTGAATGAATGCCCTTCTTTTTTTTTTGGGTACGACATGCTATGGTGAAAAAGACAAGAAATAAAGGAAAGTCGCTCCCTCCCTAAGAATGAATGTTGGAAATTCTTCGATGACATGTTCCTTTGAGTGCACAATTTCTTAGCTGTGCCTCTTTGGTACCGAGCTCTTTGATGGCCTTTATTTATCTAATCACGGTAAAAGTAATAATTCGACAAAAGGAGGATTATTCAGGGCTCAATGGATAATGGGGATGGAATAGTGGTTGGATGGTTAGGACACCCTATCTTTAGAGATAAAGAAAAGCGTGATATGACTACTTTCTGACTATGAACCTTCCTTCTGCTCCTTTCCAGAAAAGAATGACTGGTTAATTCTCTCAACTTACTGTAGGTTGCTAGTATTCTCCCATTGAAGAGAACACTAAGCCAGGTTAGGAATGCACCAAGGTGGAAAAGTCCTATGTATAAGTCAATCAATCAATAGTGGAATAGAAGAGTCATAGTAAGAGTCTCATCCAATTGCCTAGTGTAGGCTTAATGAACTTCTCTATCTCGGTCCTCACGCTCTACCCGATAGGTTTGTGCTATTGCCCATTTTGGCATTTGGTTATCAGCTCGAATCTTATAGATAACCTCAACCACCTTGTGGGCTTGCTTCTCCTGGTATTCCATGTAGTCACGCCATTCCTTCACGCCGAATTCCCATCGCTCAACCGTAGGAAACAATTCTCCATCTTGGGAGTCAAACTTGCAATCAATCCCTTTTCATCTTAGGCGCTATTTGTGCAAAAATCCCTTTATTCTGTAGGCGCTGGTGTGCACTCATCCTTTTCATCTCTTTAAGCGCACTGTGCACTCTCAAACGAAGATAAAGACCACTTTTAAAAGTACATGCCAACTTCTCATCGGAGGCTTCGTTAGTGGGCTGGCCCATCAAAAGTCTTGTTCCTTTGCGCCTCCAAATCATCATCTTGAAGCTCATTCTCTTTATCATAAATGATCTGCTTGCCCCGAAATGACCGGCTTATCAGATTAAAGCAAGAAAGCAAGAAAAGAGATAAGCGTTAGAAAGAGGTAGGAGCATTCACTCTTGCTATGCCACACTCTCATACTTTTAAGTAAGGAATTCCCTGCAAGGCAGTTATCGGCGTCTGTTCACGAAAGTTTTCTTTTTTGTACTTGCTTGAGGTTATGTACGCTTAGTTATCTTTCTCTATGTAACGTCGAGAAATGGAAAGACTTTGTCTGGTGGTATCATATATAAGAGACTAAAATAGATGCTTCAAGTATTTGATTACCAGCTTAAGACCACGTCTTCTGCCGTCGATTCGCAGGTGACTGGCCGGCCTGCCTTTCACTTCTACACCCCTCTTTTGGTTGTAAAGTAAAGCTCCTTCCATTGTGAAGACTGTAATGAGTGGGTGGCTTTCTATATAGCACTCTCTTTCATTCCATGGTGAGAGTAGACCAAGAATGATGCAAGTTTCCTCTTTCCACTTTTAGCTAATCCTAATTAACTACCTTTCGATTCAATTTAAAGCCTTCTTCTATAGGGAGCAATACAATAAAAGGGATGCAAGCACAGAATCCTATAAACTAGCCTACCTTTCTATTGTTTTAGTCCTCTTTATTTCCTAGAGTTCTGGAGTCTTTGGTTTGGAGTTCTGTTTAGTAGCTAGCTTTTCTAATATCTTTTCTAGTTGTGTTTTTTACCTCTTCCCGCCAAGAAAGAACTAAGAGTCCCTTGATGACCCCCCATTTTCAAGACAAAAAAAGTAGAAGCGGGAATTCACCCTACCTAGTCAAGTCAGCAAAGCTCTACATCTTCTACTCTAGCCCCTCAAGTGAGGAAAGAATAGATCGATATGTGATGTGAAAGTAGCATTGCTAAAAGAAAGACCAAGGCTTGAATTGGATTGGTGTACTCTCTTTACTTATAAAAGATAGGATGCGAGAATGTGTACGACCTGCGAGAGGTGAAGTTCATTGGCTTGACAGTGGGCCGTGGTATCTGACGGAACATTAGCCTCCTTCTCACTACGGCTCGCTCTACCTTCTTTTAGCTGTAGGCATGTCTAATCCGATAATAGTCCTCGGTGGGGTTTCCATGTTATGGACGTTCCAACCACATTTCAACATGCTATTAGGAAGACTATGGATGCACAGACTTCGAGTCGTGCCTTCGACCGTTCAGCAAAGAATCAAGTATCTCAAAGGGGACTGTATGGTCACTTTGGATAGTAACACTTCTGTACATCCACCCCCCAATGTGACCACCCCTTTACTAGAGATCCACCATGGAGATAAGGATGTCTTCCTCTTAGGCTTCACCTTGGCAGAAGCTCGGATAGTACAATCTATCTTGGCGCTTGAGGAGGATCAATATGTTGGTGCACCCTTTATTCTTATGATAAACAAACAAGGATAAATTCCTGATTTCGATCTGGGAAGGAGCGGTAAATAGGGAGTTACAAAGGTGCCAGAAATCAACAACCATTTGTTAACCTTTAGGTTGGGATATCAACAAACAAAAGAAGATTTGATGGAAAACGCGATTGAAGCATGAGACAAGGCAAGGGAAAAAAGAGAGGGTAGAAAATGCGAGCTCAAGTACAAACCCATCCAAGGAACCCTCAACTGGAATTTTGTTAAGAGGAGGAGAAGACTTCCCATTTTGTGTTTCTAGAACCTTGGGTTGATCATGCGACAAGGAAAAGATATTCGGGGTTTGAAATTTTCTTTGATCATGAGCTCACAAATAGCGATGAAGATTTCATAGACCTAGATATAGACATTGGGCAAGATAGATACAATAATTCAAGCTAGGAAAGCAAAGACTGGATAGACAATTTAAATGGTGTTGATATGAAGACTAGCTTGAGTACTATGACTGGTTATGTTGACTCGGGGAATTTCAATGCCATGATGATGCTAGAAAATGGAACTTTGGAGGAAGACGTCGCCAAATACATAGTTGATGCAATGGAGGGTCAAGTGTAAAACTGGTCCATCAAAAAGTGTATTGTTTATAAGTCTAACAGCGAGTCAAGTAAGTCGGAATCCGGCCTATCAGACTTTGACACATCCAATGACTTGTATAAACCTAGGGGTCGAGATTGAGTCTAAATTTTTTGTTTATTTTGAGTTTGAGTCAGATGTAAGTTCCCCTGCTTTAATTAATGAAATAATGGATGATTTTGAGTATCCTGTAGTGCCATTAGCTAACAACATTGACCTCGCCGATTTTAAAAATGAAAAAGATTTCAAGAAAGAAATTCCGCAAAGCATAAAAGACTTAATTGAATGGGAAGAGGAGAGGCGAGCTAAACCTGTCATGAACGAAATAATCTCAATAAACCTAGGCAATGAGGAAAATCCTCGCATGGTCCAAATTGGATCCACACTGTCTTCAGAGGAACGCGAGCGCCTAGTCTCTCTTTTAACAGAATTTAAAGATGTTTTTGCATCCTATGAAGACATGCCTGGAATCGATTATGAGATTTTACAACAAAAAATCCCCTTAGACCCTGAGGCTAACCCGTGAAACAAAAATTAAGAAGAGTTTGTCCAAATTGGGCCCTTAGGATTAAAGAAGTAACGAAACAAATCAATGCTGGATTTTTAATAGTATCGGAATATCCGACATGGCTAGCCAACATAGTTCCAGCCCTGAAGAAAGATGGCAAAATTAGAGTTTACATTGACTTTAGGGATTTGAATAAAACCATGCACTTCTATCATTTATGGTTGGGTTTTCTAGATACAATCAGATCATGATGGCATTGAAAGACAGAGAGAAGACAACCTTCACTACTCCGTAGGGATATACTGCTATAGGATCATGTCGTTTGGACTGAAAAATGTCGGAGCAACGTACCAGAGAGCCACTACCACACTGTTGCACGACATGATTCATAAAGAGGTAAAGGATTATGTAGATGATATGATTGTCAAGTCCAAGGAAAGAAAAGGCCGCTGTGCCACTTTGGAGAAATTCTTTGAAAGGATCCGTGAGTACAGACTAAGGTTGAATCCGTAGAAGTGCACATCTAAGGTAACAGCAGGGAAGATGTTGGGGTTCTTAATCACACAAAGGGGTATAGAAGTGGATCCTTCCAAGATTAAGGCTATTTTAGAAATGCCCTCACCAAGGACTGAAAATGAGGTGAGAAGCTTTCTAGGCAAGGTGCAGTTCATAAGTCGACTCATTTCAAAGTTGACGTCAACATGTGAACCGTTGTTCAAGCTTCTGAAGAAGGGAACTAGGTTCCATTGGGATGAAAGATGCCAATTCACCTTCAAGCAAATCAAGCATTACCTGCAAATTCCACCAATATTATCACCACTGGAGCCTGGGAGGCCCTTGACTCTATATTTATCAGTGATAGATTCAACCATGGGATGTGTGCTGGCACAAGAGTCAAAAAAAAAAAGTAGAAAAGGCCATCTATTTACCTTAGCAAAAGGTGTTGGACTATGAGTCCTAGTACACACCATTAGAGAAGACATGTATTGTATTGGTGTGGGCCACTAGAAAGTTGCGACATTATTTGCTTGCCGATTTAGTGGTGTTGGTTTCAAGACTAGACCCTATCAAATATCTTTTCAAAAAACCAACATTAACTGGTAGGCTAGCACGTTGGCTGCTACTTTTGGCTGAGTTTGACTTAAAGTAAGTCACCTGAAAGTCAATGAAAGGTAGGGCAGTAGCAAAATTTTTGGTAATTTGGTTAGTAGGAGGGAAAGGATAGCTCAGAATATTTGTTCCCAGATGAAAAGATCATGTAAGTGATGGAAGAAACCTAGAAGTTATATTTTGATGGGGCTTCAATCCAACTTGGCTATGGGATAAGGGTCCTCCTTATTGCCCCTGATGAGTTACATGTCCTGTTAGCCTTCAAGCTCCATTTCGACATTTCAAACAACCAAGCAGGATATACGGCATGCGTTGCTGGATTAGAGGCGGCCCTTGAATTAGGGGTAAGACGGTTGGACGTTGTTGGTGATTCAAATCTAGTAGTTTCACAAGCCAGGAAGGATTAGAAAGTCAAGAAAGAAAAGATGAAATTCACCATACCCTAGATTGTCTATTGCCAAAGTTTGAGAAAGTCACATACACCCACATAGTTAGGGAGAATAGCCGTTTCGCTAATGTTTTGGCAACTTTGGCTTCTATGGTAGAAATCTTGGAAGGAATCAAAATTGAGACCAATCATCATAGAGCAAAGGTATGTGCCATCATACGAGATGGTCGCCACCATAGAAGAAGTCTGAGATGGGCATCCTTGCTATTTCACCATTTGGAACTTTGTAGAAAAATGAGAGTATCCGCAAGGTGCAACAGAGAAAGATAAAAGGGCCATTCGACATTTAGCAACCCAATACATCTTGTGCAGGGGTAGACTGTACAAGAGGGGTACTTTAGGGATGCACAAACAGTGTGTAGACGTAAAGGAAGGGGGCAAGATCATGGAATCAATACATGGAGGAGAATGCGAGGCACATGTGAATGGAGTTATGCTGGCTAAGAAGATCTTCATGCAAGGGTACTACATGGGCTACCATGGAGAACTTGCATATAGTTCATCAGAAGGTGCCACAAATGCCAAATCCATGTGAATCTCATGAATGTACCACTCTGGCGTTTGAATAACTTAACCTTTCCTTGACCTTTCTCTGTATAGGGAATTGATGTCATTGGGGCAGTCGTGCCAAAGGGATCAAATGGACATGAGTACATACTAGTGGTTATCGATTATTTTACCAAATGGGTTGAAGCAGCATCCTTTTCGATCCTCAAAACCTCACATGTGACCAAATTCATCCAAACTAATATGATCTACAAATATGGTGTGTCGAATGAAATTGTATCAGATCATAGCTCTCACTTCAAAGGAGAAGTAGCAGATTTGCTCGAAAAATATGGTGATATCAAAAGAACGTAAAAACCATTCTACGAAAGACCACCGATATATACAGAGATTGGGTAGACAATTCGCGTTATGGGGATATCAAACACCGATCAAAACTTCAACTGGGGCAACTCCCTATTCTCTAGTCTATGGAATGGAGGTTGTCTTACCTATCTAAATTGAGATTCCTTCACTACGTGTACTGGTAGAATGTCAAATTGAGGAGGCGGAATGGCAAAAGAGTAAGTTCAAAGAATTGATGCTTTTCGATGAAAGGATGCTCCAAGCCTTATATCATGTTCAAGGTTACCAACGGAGGATTGCTCGGCATTTAAGAAAAAGGTGAAAGCTAGGAATTTGAAAGAAGGAGATCTAGTACTCAAAGAGAACCGGGCTCCAGTACATGACCCAAGGGAAAAGTTCAAACCAAATTGGACGAGGCCGTATATCATCGAAAAGATCATGACTGGAGAAGCAGTTGTTCTAATGGATCTGGATGGGATAGGATTCACATAGCCTATCAACTTGGGCAAGTTAAAGAAATATTATCCTTGAGAGAGCTTATTAAGCTGAAAACCCAAGAGGGCGACCTATGCAAAATTTAGAGTGTAAAAAAAAAAAAAAAGGCGTGCAAGATTGAAAACCTGAAAAAGCAATCTTGGCAAAAGTTAGAGCACGAAAGGAAAGTGTTAATACCCTAGAGAACCTGACTCTGAACTACGAATGGCCTGATTCGCAGCCTTGGGATACATAGGTAACTTCACCCTGAGGTTTGGCCGTATCTCATCCAGGTCTAATCACTCGTTAGCACCAGTCGTCAACATCAAGTGCTAGGTTTTTCTAGCATCATACAACTTCTAGAATCAGTTGTGGAAATTGTGTGATTAGTGAGCTAGAAAAATTATCATCACTTTTTACAAGGAGGGTGAGTGATTCGTGTTCCTTTTTTTTTCAAAAAATCCCTCATTGCGTTATTTAATTTCGAACATAACAAACTAAATCGCATTTTGTTGAAACTCCATTTCGTGAATTGTGGAAATATCTTTCCTGCACGCATTTTGCACAATAGTATCTAAAAGGGAAAGCCGGAGGAACACTTTATGGATCACTGCAAGAAGAATTCTCAAGGCATGCGAAGGCATCAAAAGAATGGGAGGGCCGACAGAACCTATCATAGTAGAAAAAGGGCTCTTCTCATAGTCATTATCACTGCCCTCGTCAATAAAATTCACCACATAAAAGGTCATTAAAAACTTTTGCCCAAAGATGAGGCCTCAAAATGTAGAAACACTTCCAAATTTGGACCAGATTTGAGTATAAAAATCTCGAGGCTTTAATCGTCTGATAGAAGTCTTGAAGGGAACTGTGATTGCATCGCAAGCTATTACACTTGTTCTTGTAGAACATAGATGGAACTAGTGTACATGAGCTGCATTCCCAGGAAAACACGGGATTAAGATATTTCCTTGAAATCTTGGATAAAGAGCCATGGAACCAGCTAGGCAGAGGCATCGTTTAGTATACCAAAATGGTCCTGGTGTAATTAACTAGTATCAAAGTCTGTATCTTCTCACATGCAAAGGCTAAAGGATCAAAGAAGGTAAGGATCCATGGAAAATTTGCAAAACTTTTGGATAAAGAGCTACACGAGCAGGGCACTTCAGTCATATTAGTTGGCAAAATGGAAGGTTTTGGCCACGATCATGAAACAACTTGGCCTCCTAATCTGAGCAAGATGAAAATAATAAGTTGGTTGGCATGAGAAATCAGGAGCTTCTTGATTACTTTAGTTTTGACACCCTCTGGACATCCTCAAGGTACATGTATATTCTAAACTCAAGCTTACACATTGGCACACCTTTTGAGCCACATCATCTTATTAGGCTCAAGTATCGGCACGTCATTCAAGGCACATCATCTTAGCATTTTAGGCATTGGCACGCCTTTTGAGGCACACCATAGACTAAAACTTAGGCAGTGGCATGCCTTTCGAGGCACATCATAAACTCAAACTTAAGCATTAGCACGCCTTTCAAGGCACCATCATTGACACGTCTTTTATGGCATTGTCACTGGCACACAAATCACTTGGCATGGCAAAAATATTACTCAAAATCACATTTGACATCATGACATAAAAACTGGCAAATTCTGGCACCAACTTGGCAAACACCTGATAAACCTTGACAAATTTTGACACATTTTGGCAAAAATACTTGGCACCATTTAATACATTATGGTACACTTGGAACCACTAGGTATCACTTGGCACCCATTTAAACCTCCATGTATTGCTGATTTGAGTATGGAAAGGCACCACTTAGCATTTAAAACATGGTCAATACATGCGCACATTGAAGCATCGCAGAGTATTTTTGGTAACTCAATTTTGGTGACTCAATTTTGGTGCATTTTTGGTAGGAATAGTGGAGGGGAAAGTGATGAAACGCTAGAAGGGTTCCAGAGGCTTCCCCCAACTCTATAAATAGAGCCTCTCCCTCTCCCTTTGAAAGGGTTAAGGACTTGAAGCCTTTTTGTGCATTTTAAGAGCAAAATACACCTTCTCCTTCTCGCATCTGGCCTTAGCTCTAAAAATATCATATCCATAGCAACTCTAAACACTGAAGAACACTTAAGGACTGAAGAACTTCAACCTAAATTCAGATTACAAGCCTGAGGCAAGTTTGCAAGCGAAGAACTCATTGTTTCATTGCGTTATTCTCCGCATGCTCTTCGGTTCTTAAAAACCAGCAGGTAAACTACTTCTAATCTCTGTATTTCAATAGTCCTTTTGCTTATTTTTAGTAGTCAATCCATGCTAGGTTGTTAGTCCATCTTAACATCATCTAGTCTTTTAGTTTTTCTTACTATCTTGGCTCTTCTTGCATGCTTACTTTCTTTTAGTTATCATGTACTTAGTTTACATTTATTCTTTTATTTGTTAGTTGTCTTCTTATGCATATTCATCATGTAGTAACCTCAAACTGGGTCTAGAACCATTCTTGTATCTTTAGTTGCATGCTTTAGGTCATATTTATTTTATGTCTTGCATGTAAGATGCAGAAGTGGGCATCCAAGTAAGTGTCGTTGTCTTTGTTAGCACATGTGATGTTTGCATTGTCCTTTAAATAATGCAAGTTTCTATGCTTTTTGTATGCAAAATTGTGTGTTTTGTATGTTTTCTTGAACATTGTGTATTTTAGTGTATATTCAGACATATGAGTTATTGTTAAAGGTTTCTTAATTCCTCTTTTAAAATTGAGTGGCGACTCTATGTCAATAAGGCAAGTCGGTGTGGGAAGCAATGCCTTAGACTCGAAAAAGGCACAAGGCCAACATATATTCAATGAATAATATGAGTGAATACAAGGCTCCCTTATATAAGAGAAGAAGAAGCTAAGTATAGAAACTCTATCTATGGTAATACACAATATGGTAATATAAATATATACAAGTAACACCCCCTCAAGCTCAAGGTGGTAATGCAGATATCAACTTAAGCTTGGAAAGTAAGCCAGAAAAGCATTCTGGAGGATGAGCCTTGGTGAAGATGTCGGCTGTCTGATCGGCGTAGATAATAAAGATAAGACGAACAGTGCCACTAGTAATATGTTTTCGTATCAAGTGACAATCAATCTCAATATGTTTGGTGCGATCATAGAAGACATCATTATGGGCAATCTGAATAGCACTCTGATTGTCACAATAAAAGTTAGTAGCAGCCGAATGAGAAACCCTCATATTAGAAAAAAGCCAATGAAGCCACACAAGCTCCTGAATAATGTCAGCAAGAGCATGATACTCAGCCTTAGTACTAGAATGAGCAATGAGAGTTTGCTTCTTACTGTTCTAGGTAATGAGAAAGTCACCTAATAAGAAGTACAATCATGTGGTAAAATCATGTAGTAGAACAGTGGTCAGTAGGATCCCCTACCCAATCTGTATTAGAAAAAGCCTATAATTGTATAGAAGAGTCTACTAAGTAGTGAGGACCATGAAACATAGTTCCTTAGAGATAGCGCAAAATGCGAAACAGAGCATCATAGTGCAAAGAGCGAAACTGACTAACAATGTGAATAACATAAGCAATATCTGGATGAGTAACCGTGAGATAGACAAGATTGCCAATTAATCGTGAATAACCTGGTACTATCAAGAGGTGTGAGATAAGTCTAAGAATCAACTGGGGTAGGAGCAGTCTTGCAATTGGTAAGACTAGTATAAGCCAAGAGATTAGAGGTATACTTGGCCTCGGTGAGAAAGTGACTAGAAGGATTATGAGAAATTTCCAAGCTAAGGAAGTAGCTAAGCAAACTCAGATCTTTCATCTCAAACTAGCTACTGAGAAACTACTTGAGACTAGAGATACCCACTGCGTCATCTCCAGAGATGATCATATCATCCACATAGAGAAGAAGAATAATAATACCACGCTCTGTCTTATGTATAAGCAAAGCAGAATCATAGGTACTAGAGGAGAATCCAAAGTCAAGAATAGTAGAATTGAACTTGACAAACCAAACACGAGGAGCTTGTATCAAACCATACAAAGCACGACGAAGTTTGTAGACTTTAGTGAATGGAACTAAGAAAGTAGGAGGAGGCTGCATATAAGCTTCCTTAGTGAGATCACCATTGAGAAAGGCATTCTTGAAATCCATATAACAAAGGCTCCAATGGCGAGCAGGAGCGACGACACTTAGGCTGCGAACTAAAGCAAGATGGGCAACATGAGCAAATGTTTCCTCAAAATCAATCCCATATTCTCGACTAAACCCCCAGGCAACAAGACGAGCTTTGTGACGTTTAATGGAACCATTAGAGTGGGTTTTGATCTTGTAAGCCCATTGGCAACTAGCAACACTCTTTCTAGGTAGAAGGTCTATATGCCAGGTATGAGTTTTAATTAAAGCTTGTGTAGTTCATCAATCATAGCTTGCTGCTAAAGAGGTTAGAACAAACCTCTCAGTAGGAAGTAGGTTCATGAGAAGAAAAAACAGTGAAACCAACAATGAAATCACGAAGAAGGACAAAAGGTTGTGTTACACGAGTAGAATAACGAAGAGGTACCTCTAGTGTAGAAGATAATGTAGTGGAATCAAGGGATGCATGAGGCTCACTGTGAGAGAAAATGAAGACAGGACTACGAAGAGGAACAGGAGCAGGAGCAGGAACAGGAACAAGAACAGGCGCAGGCTCAGGATCAAGGAGTGGAGCAGCAATGCCAGGAGACGGAGTAGAACCCTCAGGATGGGCTTGAGTCATCATGTCGGAAGTAGTGTCTGTATCAAGCTCATTAAACAGAAGACAAGGATCTGTAAGGAATGATGTAGTGAGAGGAGTGGACAAATAAAATTTAGATATGGATGAGAACATCTTGTGTTCCCAAAATACCACATGATGAGACACATGAAGACGACAAGAAAGTGGATCCCAACAACGATAACCTTTATGTTCAATAACATACCCTAAAAAGCAATACAAACGGGTACAAGGTTTTAATTTGGTATGCTCATGTGGTTGAAAAAGAACAAAACAAGCACATCCAAACACATGAAGACCATTATAGGTAAGAGGTATGCCATACAGATGCTCATATAGGGTTTGATTGCTGATGGTAGGGGAATGGACACAGTTGATAGTATAGACGGTTGTAAGAGCAGCTTCCACCTAAAAACATTCAAGACAAGAAGAGATTAAAAGAGCACATATAGTGTTTAGGATATGGCAATGTTTACGTTTAACACGACCATTTTGTTGGGAGGTACCAAGACAAGAATAGTGAGAAAGTGTACCATTTTGATAAAGGAATCCCAAAAAATGAGTTTCTTTGTATTCCTGGGTATTATCAGCACAAAACATTTTGATAGTGGAAGAAAATTGAATTTTGACCATGTGTGAAAAATCATACTATATTTAGGTCTTGTTTGGGAATATGCTTTTTTAGTAATTTTTTGACTTTTTGGCTAAAATATGATGTAAAAAAACTAGTATGTTTGGGATGATTTTTTGATTTTTTATGAAAAGATGTGCAAAATTTAGAAAGAAAAGGAAATCTTTGACTTTTTGGTATAGGTTGTTAGCTTTTTGGTTTTTTTAGTGACTTTTTGGCTAAAATCACCACTTGCCAAACGAGGCCAATTGTAACTCAGAGCGAGATTTCATAAGAAATAACCAGGTAAAACGAGTGAAATCATCGACAAATATGATAAAGTATTTAGATCCCCCCATAGTGATATTAGGTGAAGGCCCCCAAACATCAGAGTGTATGAGATCAAAAGGTGCATGAGATATAGAGGTACTAGTATTAAATGGTAAAGTAGGTTGTTTTGCAAGTTGACAAGATAGAAAATCTATTTTATCATTTAGAACACCTAATTTACCATTTGAAACTAGAGAGCGTAAATGATCAAAAGACACATGACCTAACTGAGAATGCCATAAAACAAGAGGGGAACTAGTAGTAACAGAAGCAACAGTCTTGACAGTGGAAGGACTGAATGAGGGAATGCGAAGGTGGATGAGTTCGTATAGACGTCCATGTCTACGATCTATCCCGAGTGTTTGTCCCGTCTTCAGATCCTACACAACACAATCAGTTGGAGAAAATAGAATAGTGAGGCCAATATTACAAAGTTGACTAATAGAAATAAGATTAAGTGTAAGATTGAGGATCATAAGTGTAACGGAGAAAGACATTAGAGGTAGAAATATGGCCTATTTGACTAACATGTATTTGAGAATCATCAGCAATGTGAATGATAGATAAATTACAAGGACATGTGGTAAAAGAAAACGGTGTAGGGTCAGAGGTCATATGGTTGCAACAAGCTGAATCAAAATACCATGAAGAGGTACCTAGAGTAACTAAGGAAGTAGTAGAGGGTGTACCAGAAGTAGAGAAAAAACTTGTTCATAATAGCTTCAATATCATGAACAGTGTGAGTGGAAGATGAGGCCAGTGCAATAATAGTAGAGGAAAACTGAGCCGAAGAATGATGCTAGCTGATAGAGGATCCAGAAAAGCCATAATATAGAGGAAAACTATCTGAATAATCTAGGAAATGATCAAAGTATTAGTCACAAAAAAGGCCTGGTGGTGTCGCAGTAAAATTGGGGGAAACAGAGTGTCCCAGTGAATCCGAAACATCAAAAATAGTTGGATAACAGTTGAGTTGTCCCAGAAATAGCTAAAAAATGGACCTGTAGATGACCAAGTGTGAAATAAGCCAAAAATGACGTCAGCAATAGGTAAGGGTAATGTCAGCGTGCACAGTGCACGTTAACAGAAGAGGCATACAACACACGGTAGCTACAGAGACGTGCACAGTGCATAATAACAGAAAAGGCACAAGAGCACATGAAGCTGATGTCAATAATGATGTGCACAGGAGCACGGAGGCTGACGTCAGATAGGGCTGACATCAAAAAGGTTAACTGTTGAAGCGACTAGATTGGAACAGCGCGGCAGAATAGCTGGAGTGGCTCCGCGGCTAGGACTGACGTTGCGCATGATTGCTCGTTGGAGAGTGGAAGTAGAAGCGATAGCAATTGATGCGTTGATGACAAAATCATCTTGTGAGCGTGTGTGGAGAACTTGCTAGTGATGAGGTTAGTGGTGTTGGAATCGTGAGAAGATTCCAATCAATTTGATGATAAGGTCGAAAAAAATTTGGTCACCGTAACAGTGCTTGAACAGAGGTGCTACAATGCCACTATGTATGGGCAGTGAGCAAAGGAAAAAAAAGACTAAGACTTAAAACTTGTGCCTTGATACCATATTATGATATTAGAGAGAGAGAGAGAAAAAGAGAAAGAGAGAAAACTCTGTATTATATTCAATGAATAATATGAGTGAACACAAGGCTTCTTTATATAGGAGAAGAAGAAGCTAAGTATAGAAACTCTATCTATGGTAATGCACAATATGGTAATATAAATATATAAAGCTAGCAGTTTATATTGGAACCAAGCATTTCAGTGATAATAATGGTGAAGATGATGAGTAATGTATTAGATAATAATGGTGAAGATGATGAGTGTTGGAAGATGACGAAGAAATACAATGTTTATATGTTTGAACCCTAAACCCTATTGGTGATGATGGTGTGTGAAAAATATTTTGTGTTTTTAAATATGAAATATTTGAATGTGTAGAATACACCCCCATATTGTCCTTAATGGTCTTTCCATTTCAGGATATAATTAGAATATAAATTTAAGGGAAGTTCTATTTACACACCACTAATCCCCTCAGTACACACCCTTAACAGATTAAGAGTAATTTTATTTACACACCACTAATCCTCTCAATACATACCATTACGTAGTACACACGCATAATAATTTTTAGGCTTTGAAAATATCTTAGTTCACACCTTAACTTTCCATTACTAGTCCTTAGGTAACACACTACCTGTCTGTTTGAATACAGACAATAATCCACACCCAAATATCTCCATTTTCAGAACACTAGAGACCTCCATCTTTAGAATTCCATAGATCTCCATCGTTGGCGTTGAAGATCTCCATCACCAGCGGAGGGTTTCATTCAGTTGGTACATTATCGTCGTTTCAAATCTCCATCATCGCTGTCGTTTCGTTGTTGGCTTGCCAGTGCATTGTCGTCGTTTCAGATCTCCATCTTCATCGTCGTTTCACTGTTATTTCACCAGTGCATTGTCGGTGTTGAAGATTTGTCATTCTCACCCTTGATTCACACATTTGATTCTCACCTTGATATGTTTTCCTATTTTCTTTTGATTTGGTTACTAATTCAAATTAAAATATTGAATTTTATATATATGAACATTTATAATTTGGTCAATCTTAATAATTTGAACAAAATTGTTTTGTTCGAATAAAAATGATCGAACATTGTGTAAAAGTTCAACTCTAATTATCCAAACATGTAACAAACAAAGTCATCTTCCCAATGGTTATACGAACGAGATAAACAAAAAACCAAAAAGCTATAGTATTTTTTTTTTTAAGAGGACCCAAAAAAGATGAATATTAAATTGATCATTTCATTGTTGCATTATTCGAAATCAACAATCTTAGTGTCATCCATGGTGTGCAAATATTCAAAACCAATTGATTTTAATATGCTCCAATCTTAAATCTTCAAAACCAATTGATTTCAATATTCTTAAACCCTAAAACCAATTGATTTCGTTGTTCTTAAATCCTAAATCTTCAAAACCAATTTATTTTGGATGTTTATATGTGTATAGGTGATGATGTTGTCTGAAGAGTGTTTTGTGTTTTTATATATGAAATCTTTGAATAGATAGAATACGCCCCCTTATTGTCTTTAATGGTCTTTTCATTTGAGGATATTATTAGAATACAAATTTAATCTGTTAATGGTGTGTATTCTAACCATTCAAAGATTTCATATTGAAAAATACAAAATTAATACTATTCACACACCATCATCACCTAGAGGGTTTAGGGTTTAAACATATAAACACTATATTTCTTCATTATCTTCCAACACACATCATCTTCACCATTATTATCTAAATACACTACACTCATCATCTTCACCATGGATGACATTGAGATGGTTGGTTCCAATATAAACATTAAAAATGTTGATTTGAATATTGAAAAGGTTAGTTTATTACATAGTTTTTTAGTTTTTTATTTATCTCGTTCATATAATCATTGGGAAGACGAGTTTGTTCGCTATGTGTTCAGTTAATTAGAGTTGAATTTTTGCACAATGTTCAATTATTTATATTTGATCAATATAATTTTGTTCAAATTATTAAGATTGACAAAATATTAATACATAACAAATTGAACATTTTCAGTTAGTTCGGTTAAAACAAATTAAACTTTTATTCTTGGTTCAGTTATAAATTTTTGAACACATAAATTAGTTCAACTCTATATTCATGAAGAAGACTTTTTTTTATTTTTTTTTATTTTTGGGTTAAATTTTTTATAGAATTCTATACCCACCCAATGTAGCAATGTTGAAATTGATTGTGTTGTTGATACACAAGTGAATTTGTTACTAAAGATGTACAATCATGTTTGAAAATTACAATAAATTGTGGTTCATTTTAATATTCTCTCTCTCTCTCTCTCTCTCTCTCTCTCTCTGTGGTGGAGGAGGAGACATGAGGGTTAGGTTACAATAGAGGTGGAGAGGAGATGAATCACGATGGTAAGGACGGGCAGCAGTGTTGATCACGATGGCGAAGGTAGGGATTGGGATTGTTCGCAATGGCGGTGGGGGGAGTGAGGTTGTTCATTATAGGTTGGGAAGGGCGTACTATGGTAGAAGGATGGATGGCAGAGTTGGGAAGGAACAGCAGGGTTGGAGAAGAGGGGTTAGTGGTGGCTGCAGCAGCGAGTGTTTGAGAAAAGGGGTTGATGGCATTGGCAGGAAGGTAGGGAGGCTGTGGAGAGGGCAACGACCGAAGAGAAAGGGTGGCTGCTTGCTATCAGCTATCGGCGTTGGCCGTGGTTAGGGTTTTGGTGGAGGAGGAAGGGTAGTTTAGTATTATTTGAAAAATAGTGGTATGTATTGAGAAAAAAAATCAAAACTTTCAATTTGAGTGTAGTGTGAACTAAGCACAAAGGGAGGTGATGGTGTATATTGAAATAGTTAGTCGTGTGTAAATAGAATTTTCCATAAAAATTAAATTAAATTAAGGGGTACTTACTAATTAATCCTATTAACTAGACTTATTTACCTACAAGTCCTAACTAATAAATTTAACACTATAAAAATAAGATAGTGATAAATTTATCACTAAAAATTTATTCATAAAAACAAAGAGACTGATAAATTTATCACTATAAATTTATTCATAAAAATAAAAGACTGATAAATTTATTTTTATCACTTAATAAATTTATCAATCGGACTTAATGGGTAATAAGTCTCCAAAGTAGGACCTATTGGGTAATAAGTCTCCAAAGTAGGACCTATTGGTAGTTTACCCTTAAATTAAAGAGTGTAAAAAAGTTAGAAGTATGGTGTAAGTAGAATTACCTTTTATTAAATCAAGGGAGAAACTTTTTTTTTTTTGGTATCAAATTGAGAATTCATCAAATTTAAATTTGATAAAATTTAAAAGGATAAAGTATCGGTGATTCTTTTTTTTCATCAAATTTGATGAAAAGGAAAATTTGGGATGAGAGGAGAATTTTTCTTAACTTGGAAACCAGTTAAGAACCTTGTGACTCTGGATGGTGGTGGTGCTCCTTCCCTTGTTCTACAACATTGGTAATCTTTCTCTTCCTCCGAACTGTGGTTAAGCTAACATTGGAAGGTTGCTGCAATAGTCGACATTGCATCATATCGAGTTTGCAAATGCTTGTTCATCTCCATCAGATGTTTTCCCATTCTTGTGGCCCAAGCTTCACCCTCCAGACTTGTTTCCACCATCATTTCCATAGCTGCAGTTGTCTCCCCAGTCTGTTCAATCACAATCACAACCACAATCATGCCAAGCCATGAGAGAGAGAGAGAGAGAGAGAGAGAACCTCCAACTCAAGGATCTGTTGTTTCAATAAATCGGTGGTTCGAAATTCAGAGGCAATACAATGACCTTCATCCCTAGAAGAACTTGAAGGTAGGTAAGTACTCCTTCAGATGAGTTGGCTGGCTTAGGATACTTATCAAGCACAGAAACTCTGAACTGGTTAAAGGTTTTATGATTATGGTTTCATCCTAGGAAACAGTGACAATTGTGGGATCAGAACCAAATTAGTTATGAAACCTGCAAATAAATCAGAGAATGACTTTATTCTTGATTGTTAATTTTTAGGTATAGATGAAACACATATAGATTCAATAGAAAAAAAAAAAAGACATGTGCAGTTACGTCATACAAAATGTAAAATTCCCCAACCTTGTTTCAACTTTGTATTTAAAATGTTGGAACATATAAATCCCATCAAAATGAACGTGTATGTCATCCTGTTAAGCAAAGCTTAGGGCCCATTTTATTATGTTTTCATTTTATTTTTTCTGTTTTTATTTTCAGAAAACATAGAAAATTAGCAATACGAATCTAGAAACCTCCAAAAATTAGAGTTAAAAACTATAGGAGTGGACAATGGATGGTATTAAATTCCCCTAACCTGACTACAAAATTAATTTTTTAAAAAAAAAGAAAAAGAGATTCCACTTGCCTTTTAGGTGGTTGAATATTCGAATGATTACACAATTGACAACATCCCAAAATGTCAAAGCAGTTATAGGTCCACTACATCAACAAAGATTGGTCAGTTCTCAGTTTTTGTTTGTGTTCACATTAACAACAAATGTACACAAGTTTTTAAACTAGGTATAGAGACTAGAGAGGATCATTATAGAACACTCATTGCCACCCTTTTATGTATGTGAAATTTTGAGTGTGTAAATTTACATCGACAAGATTATATTAAACCACATAGTGAAAAAGCCAACTAGCTAAGCTATTGCAACTTTCAATGTGTGCGAGTTAGAGATTAATGCAAACTTATGATAACTCTTTTTATTTATTTATTTATCGAACTTATGATAACTTTGACGTACATTTTTACATGAAAATCTATTCAAGAATACATACATCGCGGCAAATAGGATCGTTTGATTTCCTATAAAGTAACAACATCATTAGTCTATAAAAATCACAAGAAAAGTTTTAAACTGTTAAAGTTGGTTTGGATTCTCATG
Organism: Camellia lanceoleosa; assembly: GCA_025200525.1. Lineage (NCBI taxonomy): Eukaryota > Viridiplantae > Streptophyta > Magnoliopsida > Ericales > Theaceae > Camellia > Camellia lanceoleosa. The sequence goes on along the minus strand of CM045772.1, from coordinate 72,507,235 downwards.
TCACGCTCACTAATGCTGGGTCACCACTGCCCTCAATGAGTTGGGGTCAAGCTATGGCTCAAGTCCATCTTACAGGAGTGACCGTGGATCCCCCATGTTTGCGGGCCCATGTCTCACTTAATAGATAGGGGCTCCTATGTTCATACCCAAGGATGGTTGCCACACGCTGGTTGTCCCTTTCTACACTTTTTTACAATCTTTTACGGAGTAACCAAAAAGAGGAAGGGAAAAAAAAAACGTTTAAATTCAACAATTTCACTAACTCTTTCTACATCTAAATAGAGTATTTTTCTATAAAGCATTTTGAGAGTTCCAAACCCAAGATTTTACTTACTTGCAACAAAGACTACGGATATAGAACTAGCCACATAAAATAATCCTAGCCATACATATCAGATAGTGAGACCTATCATAAGAAAATACAATTTACTCAAATTTCTCCACTTATATGTTATGTCTATAATCAATTCTATGTCTTTAGACTTATTGTACTGACTTGTGTCCCGTTAGCAAGGTTGGCTCATCCTCTAAAACAATTGAAGTATCTTCCACCACTCCAAAATCAAGTGTATTCAAGAAAATCGTTCCATCTACACTACCAGAAAATAACTTCTTATCTGTTGGATCAACAACTATTGCAGTAATTGGTAGCGGAAAAGCTCGAGTTTGTAAAAGTCTTCCAGTAACCAGGCCCCACACCTACAATACGAAAATAAGTCATTTTGAGTGACAAAAATACTCATGCTAGGAAGATATTATTATGAAACAATTAACATAATTAAGTAACCTTGCATGTGCCATCGAGGGAGCTTGATAAAAAAATTGAACTTGAGCCATTTGATGCAGTTAATAGGCCCATTATAGAGGATGAATGCTCTAATGAAAAATTTAGTATTAAAGGCACAGTCCAACAATCTGTCTCGTCTACCAAACTTTCACCAAACAATGTGATTACAAAGTTAGTTATTTATTTTTCCTGAAAAATAAAACTAAACGACATTCAAATACGAACATTCAATTGTTGAAGAAAGGAAGATTCACTTTTTTTACCCGATCATAGACCAAATAATGATCATGCCATCTTCTGAACCAGAAATAAGAAATGAATCATCGCTGGAAAATGTCAAGCAAGTCACTGATTTATGATGTGCGCACCAAGTCCTGACCAATCTCCCATTTGAAATCTACAAATTACCATGACACTCTATTTGAAAATAATGACTACAAATAATATAGACGAATTAAGCTAATGCCCCACAAAGACAACTATTTAGTAATTTTTTTATATTGTGATAAAAAAAAAATGATCTTTGCATATAGGGCTACAAAAAGAGTTTATTAACCTCCCAAACATAAGCATTTCCAGAAGGGGCTCCACCAACAATATATGTGCCATCCTTTGTGCATGTTATTGGTCCGATGGACTCCATTGGGTAGCTCCGGACCGGTGCTTGAGGCTGAATATCAATACGTCATACAAAGAAGTAAATTGAGTTTCACAACAAAAATCTGGAACGATGTTTAATAGAACAAAATATTGTCAGATCATAAGCTCTAATTTACAAAGTTAACTTCCTTAATTCAATCAAAAAATATATATATATATATATATATATTCTTGATTAGTCTGTTTTCATTATTGTTTTGCAAAATATGTGAAATTCAAGTGATTGTAACCAATGATCGCTATGATAGATGAATTTTGAAAGTAATTACTAATAGCATCATTACTTTTGTCCATTTAATCATATGATTTTCACAACGGTAAAGAGAATATTATTACAAACCAAAAACAGAGCAAAACTAAAGAATCCAGCTAATAGCTAATCAATGATAAAGAGCTTATTTTTGTCAATATTTGGACTGGATGTTTTCGTTAATATAATAATGATATTTAGCTAACCAGTTGTTTTAAACCATCACATCATGTTTTGGATGAGAAGAAAGAAGAAAATCAACAAGGGACACAAGGGGGAAAAACAGCAAAAACAAGAAACACTTGTTATTGATTTCAACACATTTTTTACTGATTTCAAAATACTTTTTGGCTTTTTCACTTATTTTCAAAACAATTTTCACCCCAATCTCGATGCAAACCAGTGTCCCAAGGTAGAAGTTAGCATTATCCAGTCAAAAATTGACACAAATATAAACACCAATTGCATTTCCTAAATATACAGAGACCATCGTTGCTCACAAACTAACCTATAGAAAGGGCTTCTGTAGACCAATCAGCTATATATTACTTCTAGCTAGGATTCAAAAGCCTACATGATTCAACTTAAAAGAAACATCAACAAATAGAACATTTAACTTGTAACAAAACACATATACAAATTCATATGTAGGCGATTCAAAGTACTCAATTCCCAACTTACCCCATGCCAGTGGCATGGCCAGAAATTTGATTCAATGATGTCATTAAGCTATTTGCCTTCGATATCATTATTTCATATTATTAGTTCTACAAAAAATTTTAAAACAAGCTTTCACATAATATACTACAATAGAAATATAAAATCATATATTCGCTATAATAACATTGCATACATAATTTGAATTTGTTGAATTTCATCAAATGAACTAAGAGAGTTAGAAAAAAAAGACAAAGTAAGATTTCATTTGAAGAAAAAAAAATCATAAACACTTAACAATCTCATGCTTAAAAATAAGATAACTCTACGAGAGAGAGAGAGAGAGAGAGAGAGAGAGCTCTTAACTAAATTTTACTTTTAAAAAAAAAAATTAAAATACAAACAAAATTTTTATACAAAATAATGACTTATTTTTTCCCCATCATTTGCATTTACAACACTCACAATTGTCCTCATAATTTTTATAAATATCATTAACACATCATTTTGGATATATTTTCTATTTAAACTGTCTATTTTCAAAATCATTTTGACACAATCATATTTACTTTTTAACAATTTTACTGATGCTAATTTATGAAAACCTGTCAATAAAATTGCATAATACTAGTAACCATTTCCTTTTTAATTTTTTGTTTATATTTACAAAAAATTTAAAAACTATCATATAAACTTGTTTGATAAGTTTATGAGTTTATAAGCAGGTCTCTCAAATTAAAAATTAAGCTAAAAATTATAAACTGAAAAAATGTGTTTACAAAAGTTTAAAAACAAGAGAAAAACGCAGAAGGAACACGGAAGCAATGTGAAAGGAACACGGATGCACAAGGTCAGTAATTCAAACTATGGGAGTAGCATTCACGAATGAGTTTTTTGTTTTAAATTTTTTTAAATATTTTGTTCAAACCAAGCATATTTTTAGTTTTTATTTTTCTAGAAATAAACAAAAGTTAGTTTACAAATTTTTTATAAGCATAAACAAATGTAAATATTACCAAACGGCATCTATATAATCTTTAAAAAAAATTAAAATTTTAGTGGGGTTAATTAAACCCACTAAATTATATATAACTCTGTCCACAGCTAACACCAATCTGATCAAGTAATGAAAATGATAACTTATTTAAAAACTCATGACTGAAGGAAGACAAATTAGATACCAACCCAAATTAAGTTTTTCCTCCCAAGTGATGAAGTCGGCTATTTTACAGATTTAAAAAATAAATAAATAAATAAATAAGCATACTCTAGTTTGAGCTCATGGGAAATCTTGATAAAAACTTGAACTCTCAATGCACAAAACTCTGCTAAACTAGGGTGAGTTCCATTTTAGGAGAGATTGTTTATTATGTGACTCAAACCCACAAAAGTTGCACCCATGCTAAATTGAGAATGAAACTTACACATTTGAATGATGAATTAAAATTTTCCATATGCCCCTTTAATTAGAATGGAGATGGAAAAACATTCAATAATGTGGATCACTTGCACTATATATAGAAAAAAAATACTATGAACTCTCTTATCAACTCATAATTTATCTTGTATGGTGAAAATTAAATTGATGAAATGTAAGACCTGTGTATAAAATGAATTTGAATCATTAATTTATTTTTCTGAATAAATTTTGGATTTATAAGTCTAAGTTTTTAGTGTTGTTTATATATGTATATAATCCTAGTGCAACAATTCATAGAGAGATTTGATAGAGATCTTGAGATTGAGCTAGAGGGTATTATTGAGATTAATTACCTTATTGAAGGGCCAAATAAAGATGACCCCACCAGCAACTGAGCCCTGCCTGTGTATCTGAGAAGCCACAAGACACTGGTTTGCCAAGCAGATGAGTCCATGAGGAGGTGAAGCACTGGTTGGTATGTGGAGGAGATTTTCCCCACTCTCTATGTCCCATATTTTTATTCCTATCCCCAAGCTCTTGTCACTGCACACTACCAATGCCTCCTTACCAATTCCACCCATCTCTCTCTCTCTCTCTCTCTCTCTCTCTCTCTCTCAAACAACTTTCTTTTCTCTCTGTAGACAAAGACAAAACAGTTTTGAAGCTGCAAGCATGCAAAGCACTATGTAACATTCAGGGCCGGCCCTGGGGCATAGGCCACAAGGCCGTGGCCTAGGGCCCCTCAAAATAGTTTAAAAAAAATGACCCCCACCTATTATAATTTAGTGTAACATATTAAGTATGTTTTAAGTCTAAACAAATTAAAAAAAGGCCCATATTAACTTAAAATAAATTGACCCATTAAAAACTTAAAAGGCCATTCAAAAAAATTAGTATTGTTATCCATTGAAATAGACCCAAAAAAGGGGTCTCTCTTATTATAGTTTAGTCTAATATATTAAGTATATTTTAAGTCCAAAAAAAATTAAGGAATGCCCAAATTAACTTAAAATAAATTGATCCATTAAAAAATTGAAAGACCCATTTAAAATAATTAGCACTATTATTCATTGAAAATGATTTTGCAAAAAAAATAGATTATGCAATATGATTGATTTATTTGCTTCTAAAAATACAAGAAGAGTGAAGATCAAGCGATACTTATTAGTTATTGTAATGTAATGCTAAGTATTTTTTATGATTTTGACACAAATCTTTTATCCTTTATTTTTAATTTTTTTTTCATTCAATAAAAAAAAATATGAAGGGTGTCAAAAATTTATTAATTAATTATCGACTTTAAACCCGAAAATCTCAGGCCGGGCCTGGTAACATTGCCAAAGTGGCAAATGCGGTTGAAAATTTTGGCACATTATATGGCAGATCACTAGCTATTAATGCAGCTCTTCTACATTTGTTTGCCATGCAGTGCTGCTGCCTATTCCAGCAGGACACATCATTGTAACCGCTATGATGATAAAGTCATCATGAAAACAACTTTGTTAACTCCAGCAGAAACTAAAATTTCAAATCATATTTTCAAATTTGAAAAAGTGTGAAGCTTTTATTATTTTTTATAATTTATATTCAATTGAGATCTTATTTGATAGTTTTCAAAAATATAAATTTTATCAAAAATAGATATGTATATTGAAAATGACGGAATTTTAAAGTTTTAAACATAAAAAATAAGAGGAAATTACATGTTAATTACAAATTCATCAAAAAATTTATAATTTTATTTTTTAATATTTGTAAAGCTTATTACTAATCTGAAAATATTTTTTCAAACTCCCACTAGTGTGAAATTACCCCCAAAAAATAATAGCTACCATATAAGTATGTAAACTATTTTTGTTAAATTTGTAGTTGCACAAAATAAGGATATATTATAGAACTTTATCAATTAAAAAAATAATAATAGAGCTTAATGAATACAAGTGCGTGCAAAAAAAATAAAAAAAATCCTTGAATAAATTTACTTAATTACCTTTTATTTACCAAGAAATTACTCTGCTAAACTTGATCGCTTTTTCGGTTTAGCCAAATTTCTCTCTGTTTTACACCCAACCAAAGATGGATCCATGGAAGTGTAGGGCGGCAGCCACACCCTCAAAAAATTTAAAAATATCAAATACTATATTAATAATTTATAAGATAAATACAAAATCATAAAAGTTCACAATCAATGATAATTATAAAGATTTGTAAATGTAAAAAAAATAATTAATTCAGATTTATCAAATATTAATGTCTTAATTTTGTTAACTTGACACAACATATCAATGTGAACTATGCATATTTATAGAAGGATGTCAAACCATCTGTGTACTATGATATCAAATCATGCTAGTGGGATAGTTTTATTTCCACACACCATTTACTCTATAGGCGCTGGCTCCCTTGTTACTGACAACACAACTACTTGCTAACACTCAATTAGTAGCTCTGGCACGTCACTTTTCAAAGTAAATGACCAACTTAGCTCGTGTATGAAAGGAAGATGATCCACTCCTCGTTTCCATTGTTCAAACCCGAAGAGGCTTGACGGGACACAATCAATGATAATTATAAAGATTTGCAAATTTAAAAATAATTTTTAATTGAGATTTATCAAATATTAATTTCCAATTTTGTTAACTTGACGCAATGGATCAATGTGAACTTCACATATTTATGAAAGGATATCAAACCAAGTTAGGGGGGTGATTCTATTTGCACATACCATTTACTCTTTGTATACTTACTAAATAAATTTTATGTTATAATTTTACCACTAAATAAAATTACTAATATAGACATAAATATACATATCCCACTCCAAATTTAAATTTTCTCAATAGACATACTTAGAATTAAGAAATTCATACCATACATCCATTACAAGTGTAACATTAAACACATTAAACCCTAGTTTTATTCTCCATTGTTTCTCACTCAACTTTTCAAAGTTCGCATCTATCAAAACCTTTCATCTTTGAAATCTATTGTCACCCAAACCTCTCATTAGTTTAGTATTTGAGTTCTTCATGATCGTTATGGAAGATTTGAAAATGAAAATTCAGATTTTGAGAAGAACATTGTTCACGACAAAACTCACAATAAAAATGTAAGGCTATGTTTGGACAACCTTTTGAAACATGATTCCACCCCCTCCCCTGAACCTTCTGTTTGGATAGAGAGTTCAAAAATTAATTCCACCACAGTTTTCAAAACACACTTCTGTTTTCGTTTGGCAACAGTTTGCAAGCCAAAACTCTCACCTGTTCGTACATACGCTCAAATTCGTCTTCTCCATTCTGAAAGTTCACGTGCCAAAGAAGAGCAAAGTTGATGCTTCACGGGTGAACTACAGCTTTGAAATTACTTCCTCCTCTCTTTGAACGAATCTCTAACCTTTAAATCCAAACCATGCCTGCGAACCGACTCTCCTCCACCCATAAATTGGCATCGACGAGCTCCCACAAATCAAGTGACAGTCAGTTTGTGTGTTGTGGTCAATTCACGCTTCGAGCAACAAAACAATGACAACGAACAGGTGTAGTGTTCATAAATTTATGTACAGAAATATATATGGGTTCTACAACTGATTGACTCTGTGCTTACTTTCGAAATGTGTCTGTTGTAGGTCAAAGTTGTGAAGCCTTTTCTCAAATCAAAGGGCGTCCGAAGCAACGCGGATCAATTAGCTGTACTCACTTCGTTACTGGTGACAATTATTCAACTCCTGCTCCTGTGGTATGTATGTCCTTCAATCGATCTATTGTGGAATAGCTGAGAAGTGAAATGGGTTAGCTCTGATCTGGGCAAAAATTGGCTGAGCCGGTCGTCCACCCGGACTTCCGACCGGTCGACCAGTCGACCACCACCTGTTTTCCTTCAGCTGCTTCTTGTTTTGCTTTTGGTTTCTTCTTGTGCTCTTCTTTTGCTTTCTTATAAGAATGTTTAAATTTCAATTTCTCAGCACTCTTGAAGTTTTGTTGTCATTAATCTTCAATTATTATATTTAAATTTCTATTTCCTAGCACAGTTTTGTTGTGATTAATCTTTATTTATCATATTTCATATGATTTTCTTGCCTTTTTAGTGGTGATAACGTTCAGTGGAAATAAATGATATTTTAAGAGTTATGGAGAAGTTGCAAATGGTGTTCTAGTTTTCAATTTCTTGCCTAGGCTTAGTTTAATATAAATTCTGTGTTAGATGGATACCAACAATTCAGATGATAATCAAGACACAAAAATGTGGAGCTCTGGAATTGAGTTACGACTTATTAGCATGTTAAGAGACAAGGTGCGAAAAAACCAATCAAAAGACCGTAGTACCATCTGGACACCGAGGCATTGGACCCATTGCAAAATACGTATGGGTTCTGATACATACCAAAACAGGTCAGACAAAAATATCAGTGATTCAAAGATGATTACTTAACTTTCAAGCGGCTTCAGGTACAGACTGGTTTTGGATGGGATCCGATTGTAGGCATGGTTATTGCACCTGATGAATTTTGGGATAAGGTATCACATTAACCTGTTCCCTATTCCTTGCATTTATTTTTAAAATGTTGTCACGCGTACCCTACGCTTGTGTTCATATTTTCTAATTGGAGATAGGCATCAAAAAATGTAAAGAAATTCAGGACTAAAGGATTTGAGTATTTCCACGAAATGGCCGACATTGTTGAACATTACTGTGCGACAGGGGCCTTGGCTTGTGCATCCACACAAGGGGGCCCTGACTCTTATGAAGATGACGATACGCTTAACAAATTTTGGTCGCCTGGAGCTAGAGATAGCAATGCGGTTGATGCCATTCCTATTGATTTGTGTGGAGATTAGTACAGGGAAATAGGTAAGGGCAAAAGTAAGAAGAGGGGCCATAGCCAGAGTGATAGTGGTCATTCTAAAAAGTCTCGGTCAAGTGGCTTTGATGATGTTTGCCCAGCTTTCACTGTCTATGTATCGGCAAAGACAAAACAGTCCCATGCACGATCAATAGACACGGAGGCTAGGAGACATACCACCAGTGCAGTATGTTAAGGCATTGACACTATTCAAAGATAAGGATTGGCGAAGGTGTGAACTGTGAAGCTGTGTCTTTAGTGGGGTTTGCAGTTTTTTCAATGGTTGTGAAACATGCTTTTATGATTAGTCTCTCTTTTTTTTTTTTCTTTTTTTTGTTTTGTATTCATGTTTTCTAATGTTATTTCTTCCTTTTTTAATTCATGTTTATGTTTTCTACTTCTGTTATCCTCTTTTTAAGAGAAAAACATCGCATCTAATGACTCATGTCCCATTTATTTCTATCCAATTTCTATTTATACCTATCCGGTTTTTTCAATGTTTTTTACTTCTGTCCCATTTATTTCCCATTCAAATTTCTACCTATCTTGTTTTCTATATCAGCATGTTAAAACAAGAGGAACAAATGTTAACATGTATACATTGAATGTATATTTCAACTAAAATCAATACTTAAATGACTAAGGCCAACTAATTAATTATAAAGGCTAATTTCATATTCATCAATGATGACATTACTTATCCTCTTTGTAATAAGTCAGAATAATTGTGCTTTTATTATTATGTAACCAAAACACAATGTCACGTCATACACAAAACAATGCAACGGTAAGCTCATCAGATGAGGATGAGGTTATGGAAGATTTTATGGACTTCTTGGTGATTGCTTCTATAAACACTACAACAAAAAAGGGTTTTTACGGTGTGCAATGCACGCCATAAAAACCCTTCTACGACGTGCAGTGCGCGTCGTATTATGACCAGTCATGAAAAGTCATTCACTTTCAACGACATGCTTCGTACGGCGTTAAAAACTATTTAATGGCAGATTTTGTGCGTCGTTGTTACTTTTTCAACGACATGCTTCGTACGCCGTTAAAAACTATTTAACGGCAGATTTTGTACGTCGTTGTTACTTTTTCTACGACATGCTATAGTATGCCGTTAAAAACTAATTAACGGCAGATTTTGTGTGTCGTTGTTACTTATTCTACGACTACTTTTACACGCCGTTAATTGGTGAGACAAATAACGACGCTAATTGCGCGTCGTAAAACATGTAATATAACGACTTATTATGTCTACTGTAGAATATGCAGTTTTTTTTTTAATTTTTAAATTCAACAGGTTCTATTTGACCAATTTTGTACAATCTAACAAATATTACAAATAAGTATCACAAAACATCAATCAACTACCAAAATATTGTTTGAAACATAAAAAAGAAAATATATCCATAAATTATAAGCATTCAATAATTGTCTATACATTCCAAACATTCGAAAACTATATTCTTAAGTTCTAAACTGTACAAAAAGTTTAAACCACAATAGCAATTAGTACATCTACACAAATGTTCTGAAAGGAATATTTACTTCAGAGCTACTTCATGACACTGCTCTACAACATCATCAAAGATGCAAATTGCTATCCTTCTCTCCTCAGCTGTTTTATCCTTCCCCTACAATTAAGACGAGTAGGCAAGTAATGAAGCACGATGTAACAGAGCTGCTCGCACAAAATTCAACATTAACAGAATGATGAATAGAAGAGTTACAAAAGACTATCATATGGGTACACAATACAACAAACCAATGAGCATCAATTATCAAATCTCAATTAAACACAAAAGATACATAAAACATGAATGGGTAGCTTGAAGCAGAACTTACCAACATAGGCGTAAGATATGATGCAAGCTCATCAAATAAGGGCAAGAAAGAGGCCTTAAATGTTTTTATCAAAGTTTCCAAGATTTCACCTACCTGAATTAGGAAATCCATTTGTGAGGCAAAAAATGAAATTATATTTTATTAGAACCATATAATAAAAAGATGAACATGTGATCCATGACACTAAAAAATGATTAGTGGAAGACAAACTTGATCAAGTAAAACTTCTTCCTCTTGCTCATTTTCCTCTCTTAGTATTTCCTCCTCCTCAGCATCGAAGTCTTTAGCTTCGATGGAAATCAGCAGCAAGTTTTAACAGTGAAAACTAGCCAAGCTGAGTCAAGACAAGTCAACCAAAGACTATTTATTTAGCTCTTATCCAAATGAACTTTTGATGAATAAAAGGTAGTACAACCATGGGGACTTTATTTTAGGTTTTCAAAATCTCTTCATCCCTGCCCTAAAGAAATTATTAATTTGTTAAAGGTCTAAACTTTAGGTTCTAGAATTATGAAGCTGTATACAGCGTGTCACCAATTTTATAGATTTAATCAAAATTTCAAAACAAGAATCCATTAATTAACAAAGCCATATTCATATTGAATTCATAGTTATCCATTGGATTACCAGATTGTGGTAAGAACTCTTTACTTATGGTCTGGATCATTGCTGATCCATTCAACTTCAACCTAGTACAATTCCAACCCCCAAAGTATACAAATGTATTATGGAAATTACATATCAATGATATCATTATTATCTAATAATATGGACTAACATTCAGAATCTATTACCAAGCATAAGCGTTATGAGTGTCATTCTTCACAAATGAATTGCATAGAATTACAAAATCATTTTCTATTAAAAAAAGATAAAAATAAGAGTCTATGATCCAAATGTAAAATGAAAACCATTTCATTAGATTTGACACAGAAAATGATCTCAAAGATACAATAGTATGGGATCTATATGTTATACATTTATAGCAGATAAATTATTTGAAATAACCACAGTATAAAAATGGAAAACCTGTATGCATTCATTCAATGCATCCAACATGCTTGCACATATTTACATATCGGGCTCGCAATATGATGCCCATTAAAAACTTCAGTTCTCAAATCAAAAGCATAATATAGTGACAAGAATTATGTCACCACACAAAGATAATTATTTAACAAAGAACTACACCTTATGCAAAGCTTCCACCAAAAGCTGGAACAATGTAGTCAGATAACTGCTTAATATAAGACCCATTACGACCTTGAGCAATCCCCTTCTCTACAACTAATTTTGCTGAACGCAATAGCTCCGGCATGGCTTGAGAAATAATAGTTCACCTCAAGATATTTAGTACACCAGCTATAATGGAAAACAAAGAAAAATGGGAAACTATGACTCGAGTGTATACCAATTTATAATTGTACATTCCTCCTCTAGATGGGGCATCATGACTTGCAGTATCATTTATCTTTGGCTTTCACCCATTTATGTTGCTTTATTGATGCCTTGATGTCACATAATTCCACCTAATTAGGTAATTGAGGCTCCAACTGTAACCTGCAGGGAAAATTCAATTCCAGCTACTGCCCATTTTTCAGTCATAATATCTAAACATCTTATTTAGAATTAGAAGCCTATAAATTTTAGATTGCTTATAGTTATATATCCCTCTTTTTTTTCTAATTTTAAAAAAAAATGGAATTGTCAAAAGTAAGTTGATTAAGAATTATACAACTACTCAATCATGTTCAATATTTCAAGATTGAAAATTGAAATACCTTCTAGCTACTATAAATGAAGGGCAATTGTTCCTCGTAGCTAGTTAATAATATTTCAAAATTTTCACTTATTGGACAAGTGTATCTACTTCTATTCAGATGCATTTTCCATCCACATTATGCGCATCATTATCTCAACAGCTAGCTTCAGATAATAATAATTCTTCCACAGTATTTTTCGTATTAATTAGTATTTTGTTTTAATTTCTCTACATATCAATCACCATCATTTAAAGCAATCCCTATTGCTAGCATATTTCTTCTTTCTCGCTTTATATACCCATACTAGTTGCAACCATCACAAGAAAGTGAAATAAACCACAAAATTCATTTTGTCAGATTGACTGTAAAATTAGTGTCTTATAATAGGTAAGATTCTAATAAACTTTCTCCCAAAAATTCCTTTCCCAACTGCTCTCTAATGAGTAGAATTGTAACTGTATATCCAAGTTTTGTTAAAAAAAAAAGTCACCCATTAATGCATTAGTTGCCACAGAGTTCTATACTTCAATATTACCAATAGCTAGATTGTTAAATCAGTACCAAACCTCCATATTTTTTCAACCAAACCACTTCAGCTTTCTTCATCATTATAATATACTATCTCGAACAGGATTTGACATTTCAAATAAATCTCCAATAGGGGTCAGAAACATATCTTCCTCACACTCAATTAATCATGTTCTTTACCCATCCAGATCAAATATAATCATTAGAGCACTACAGAAAGAACAACAATCTTTCCTTTCAATTACATTTTGTAGTAGAAATGTTATATTTATTATATACAATTCACGACAACCAATACAGTAATCTAAGAATGAAAAACACATAAAAGTAGCTGCATAACCAAAGTATCACCAATCAATCAATCAAGCCATAAATATTTATATATATATTCAATTGAGAATGAATGGTAAATAAATTGACATGTGATTCAGACAAACCAGTAGGCATGCTCACAACCTTTTACAAGAGTAATTTCTTGAAGAACTATCTTATTCAAACAGATGGCACAAATTCCATGATGATTTTCACAAGCCACTTGTTTACCCTCCCTTATACTCTGCATTTCCTTCTGAAAATCACCATCATATTCCAATTAACAAATCCAATCAAATACACTAACCCCTCACGCTCAGTTTGGTTGCTACCAACATGAATCAACAATAAATTAAACAAAAAAAATCCTATCATTTCTCCATAAACTCAACTAAACTGAAACCAACCCAGGTATTTAGCCCATGTTTTTCTAAAAACCCATTTTTAGTAAATCATAAGAACCACGAGATTCAAAGATATCTTTTTCATTGTCCATTTTCCAATTTCCCCCCCCCCCTCAATTTTCTTAAGTACCAAACAAGGGCCCTGTTTGGCAGAGCTGTGGGAGACTGCTTATAGCTTATGCCCAAACAGCTTATACCTTATAACTTTCAGCTTAAGCTGATTTCCAGCTTATTCTCAAAGCATATCCACCCGACTCACGAGAATAAGCTGATTTCTGACTTCCACAAAGCTATAAGCTATAAGCATAAGCTAAACCAAACATATCAAAACAGCTTAAATTAAGCTGAAAGCTGAAAATAAGTGCTGACAAACAGGGCCAAGATAGGCTCTAGACTTTTGGGAACTGCCAAGGAATTAATACAGAGGGAAACATGAATCGACATACCTGTTCTTGGATCGATTGGTCATTGGCTCGTTGGTCGTTGCTGAATCTTGGATTAATTGGTCGTTGGTTCGGTGGTTGTAGCAGCGGAGAAAGAGCCCTCACATCTCAGATATACCATAAATCCAGCAAATTTGAAGCCTTCACATCTCATATCGTCATCGTCCAAGAATGGCACGAAGATGGTAAAGACGGTGGTGGTGGTGGTGGTGGTGGTGTGTGGTGGATGTGAGGGTGAAGAGGTGACGGCCATGGAAGAGGAGTAAAGGCGCTGGGAGATTGTCATCAATCTGGTGAGGAAAAGAGAAGATGAGGAGAGAAAAAATCTAGAGAGAAGTAAGCCGCCGGAAACGAATCGATGTCTTGAAGCAACAGGCTGAGAAGAAAGAGAGAGAGGTCGGTAACGGAGGTGATGGCGGCGGCCTAACAGTCATGGTGGCAGTGGCGGTGGCGTTAGAGGCAGAGGGGAGAGAGAGGAAGTGTAATCGTGTATGGGTTTGGAGAGTTGGGGTTTTCTTTTTGATGATGATGAGTAGGAGGTTAGGGTTTTGGGATTAAAGAGTTGGAGTTTTTGATTTTGATTTTTTTTTTTTGGCGCTCAAAAGTTTTATTTTGGCGCCTATTTTTATTTTGGTCATACCATTCACGATAGAAATTGCATGTCGTAAGAAGTAAAATATTTTTAACGGCTTGTATATATGCACAGTGGAAAGAGTACATTTTAAAGGCTGACTTTTTGTGCGTCGTAAAAAGTGTAATATTTTTAACGGCTGACTTTTTGTGCGCCGTGAGATGTTCAATATTTTTAACGGCTGGTGTACGTGTGTCATGCATAGTTGATGTATTAACGGCATGCCAAATGCACGTCATAGAAAGTTTTATTATTTACGGCTAATATTGCAAGTCATAAAAAAAATCATCATTATTAGCATTCACAGCCTACGCAATAGACACGTCGTGGTTGGGGAATTATTTACGACATGCAAAAAAAGCAAGTCGTAAAAGTGAGAAACCACGGCTTGCATTTACTATATGTCGTTAATGTGGAGCTGTAAAAACTCAGTTTTGTTGTAGTGGAATGAACATATCAATGCGTCAACCACAAGACGATCGCAGTGAACTTGTATATTCAAAGGTGATGATTACATCTTCAGTTTATTAAGTGGTCACCCTGAAACAATGATGGACATCATGCGAATGGATGCCCCAACCTTCATTTCATTGAAGGACGCCTTACTTCAAAATGGCCTTGTCAATATTGAAAAGATGCATATCAGTGTGGAGGTATCGCTTGCCATTTTGTTATATACATGCGCACAAAATGATTGACAGAGGCTACTGACTGATAGATTCAGCACTCCACTGAAACAATTTGTTAGCACGTTAAAATCATTATGCGGGCCCTATGCAAACTTGCATCAACGGTTATCAAACCACAGAACCCATCGGAAATACAGGCAAAATTTGCAATGATAAGAGATTTTACCCTTGGTTCAAAGTATGACTAAATTTTCAACCTGCAAATTTGCAAATACCAGTAACGAATAAATTTGATTGTTATTTTTCCAAAGTCAAATCTATGTTTGAGACGCATGACGGAAAACTTCTAATATGATGTAGGATTGTGTCGGTGCTATCAATGGCACATTGGTGGACGCGTGGGTCCCTACCTCAAGACAGAACACATTCCGTGGTCACAAAGCCACAGTAGCACAAAATGTACTCACAGCTTGTGACTTCGACATGTTGTTCACATTTATCAATTCTAGATGGGAAGGTAGCACTTACGACAACGCAATTTTAGTTGACTCACTTACAAAAGCTTATGTATATTTCTCATACCCACCCCATGGTCAGTGTTACAAAATAAGACACTATACTTTGCTTGTACGATTTTTTTGTTCACATGTAGGCAAGTATTATTTAGTGGATGTCGGGTTCACCAACATGCCAAGATTTCTTGCCCCATTTCGTTCACAACGCTATCACTTGCAAGAGTTCCATGGTCGTCATTATTCTAGACCCAAGGAATTGTTTAACCACCGACATTCATCATTACGGAATGTCATAGAAAGAGCATTTGGGGTACTGAAGAAACTCTTTCTAATATTGCAGTTCATGCCTAATTACAAGTCAACACGACAAGGATCTCTCATCATTGCATATTGTGTAGTGCACATTTGGATCCGTTTGCATGTAGCTATGGACCCATTCTTCATGGAAATCGATAATGAAATGGCGGCTGAAACGGCTGCAGACAGGTTTAATGGAGGCCAAGCTGAGTATGTGGACCTGTCACAACATGGGTTGACGTACCAATCAAATTCAAGGGACGCAATTGCTAATGCTATGTGGATAAATCATGTTGGTCATGGGTAGATGTGTGATGTCAACAAATAATGTGAAGAATTGTTTGTTATGAGTTATATGTATATATTATTTATGTTATTTGTAATGTATGAACTGCAATTGATCAAATGTGTCGCCAACCAAATTTTGTAATGTGTGTTTTTTGACAAATACTTCTCCATTTTTGAAGAGTTCCTAATGCAAAAATTGACTAAAATTGGAGATGCCTAAATCATTTATCATTTTAAACATTAAATTCATTTACAGTAAAAAATTGTGAATTTTTTTGATTAATTTTGACATTTTCAGTAAATTATTTGGATATTTTAAAAAACAAAAACTTTTTGAATTCATCTATTCCGGATAGGAAAAAAATATCTAGGGTAAATTACACTTTGCACCCCTGCACTTTACACAAAATCTCGCTTTAGTCCCTACATATCAAATTATGACACTTAACCCCCTGCACTTTTGGTCAAGTGTCACATTGGCCCTTCTATTAATAGTGAGGTTAACAAAAGTTATTCTTTAGGGAGCTAAGTGTCACAATTTTGATGTGTAGGGACTAAAGTGGGATTTTGTATAAAGTGTAGAAGTGCAAAGTATAATTTATCCTCACATGTTTTTCATGTGACTAACCTTTGTTAACAATGAGGCTAACAGAAGGGCCAAAGTGACACTTGACCAAAAGTGCAGGGCGTTAAGTGTCACAATTTGATGTATAGGGGCCAAAGTGTTATTTGATGTAAAGTACAGGGGTGCAAAGTGTAATTTACCCAAATATCTAACATAAACTGCTAATGGGTTTAATAGTTAAAATAAATTCAAATTAAATTTCATTGAAAATAAATTTTCATAAAATTATAGTTAAAAATAATTTTTTGTGAGGATTTTTTGCATATGTCGTTAAATATTAACAATTAGTGACTTTTTTTGTCACGATTTTTATAAATTGTCGTTTAGACTTACAACTATAGACATATTTTTGTATAATAAAATATTCAAACTGTCGCTAAAAGTTAAACATGTGAAATACATTTTTGTTGTGCACAAATAAAATAACGAGAATTACATATAAAAAAAAAATGAATGAAAACAAAATTTCAAATGTAATGCAAAATTATTTGTTTAATTGTACATAGAATTTTATGTTTATTGATTCAAAACCAATTCAACAAACTTTTTAAATACATACAATTTCGTCAACATTAAATTCAAAATATCTGATAAAAAAAAATTTATTATATGACAAAAAAGTGATAAAAATGGGGCCCAAAAAATTGTTACACGTTTGTTAATTTAGTGAGTGAATAGTACGTGAATGATGATACAATTGATATGTTATGGTGTGTGTTAAGATATGTGTTAATATATATATATATGTAAATAATAAATAAAATATACAATAAGTTAAAAGTGCAGTGGGCCCACCCCACTGTACTGTCTCAGTTTCAGTCACTCTCTCTCTCTCTCTCTCTCTCTTTCTCTTTTCTCTCTCTCGACTGGCCATACCCCATTCCCATGTGACACTAATGTGTTGAATCTTACACAACTTAGCAATACACTATTTACATCGCAGTGCCAACACTAATTTGACTTATATTTTGAATTAAAAAAAATTGAATTAAAAATATTTAATAAACAAACATTTGTATTTAATGGGTTATTGAGTTTGAAAAAAAAATAAAAAATTATATGAGGGTTATAGAATTTGTTTTTTAGTATGTACTATTTATGTGTTCTTCATATTTAATATAAACAAATTGTGACTTAAAATATTTGATAAAAACACATTTCTATGCAGGTAACACAATTTGATAAAAAAAAAAAAACATTCGTATGTGGATTACAAAAGTTGTTTAAAAAAAAATACATAATTTAGTAAATAGTATGCACTATTTCTATGTTATTCATAATATAACAAACATTTTTAACACATCATTATGGATGCATATGCAAGCTTTATCAACCCCAAAGGAAATTGTATATAATGAGGTCAAACTTTATTAATTACAAATAAAATAAAAGGTGCTTACATCCATGATAAAAATAATTTAGCCAGGAGACTATACAAATACATCAGGAAAAAAGGTAATTAGTTAGTAAATAAAAAAATGTAGTACAACAAACACAATAATTAAAAAAATAGTAAGTACGAGTACATCTTCAAAACAACAAAATATCACAAGTTGAGAAACTCATCTAAACGAACACGTCAAATGTCATTGTTAGGTGGTGGTGGAGGTGGAGATGGAGGTGCAAGGAAGTAGTGATGGTAGAGTTGACTGACTCGATAGTCAATTGGATCTAAGCGATTGCTTGTCACTTCATGACATGTTTTAGTGTCCACACAAAACTCACCAAATTGTTGAATTAGTGAGTTCTGAGCGGCGGCAAATGCATCAAACTAATTACCCAATATATTGAACTGATTTTCCATTTGTTATTCCCATTGAACGCCCTGATTGTGTCGTTCTTATTCAATCACCAATAATTAGTCTAGTATTGAGGTTGTTCATTTTGTGGCATGGCATTGTCATTGGGGTCTTCGGGAGCATCATCTATTAGTGTATTTTGCAACATTCAGAGATCCCAATAAGTTTTCTGTGCCACTAGCTCGGGTAAGTGTGTACTCTGAAATCGGTGAAGTGATTTTTGTCTCCGCTTCACCTACAAGTCAAACATGAAAAGCTTTGAAAATTTTGGTTAGCAGAGCTCCAGAAACTAGTAACCAGCCACTAATACTACCAAAATTTGCAACCACCATTTCCTTCAGTAATATGTAGCATAAATCCAATATATGTCCAACTTCAAAACCATATAACAAATAAGCATTATAAATTGGAACAACATCAAAATGTATGAAGGTGGGGTTTCAAATGTCTTGCTTGTAAATTACTGTCGGTAAATCGCCTATCAGAAATTGTAGTATAAACTTCATTTATATCACCAACAATGTTAATCAAGTCAAACTCACTTTGAAAATGGATTTGCATATCCCTTGTTTGAACTCTAATAATTTGTGCCAAAATTTGACTGTTCAATGTGATTATTTTACCTTTAACATAAGATGTAAGACTATTGTCTCCAACTTCTCCCTCAGTAGGTCTCAAGTGAACATAAAATAAATACACAAGACATGAATATACCTTTTGTGGTAAATTGATTAGAGGTAGCCACCCTATCGTCTCAAGTTTGTCAGTCAATAGAGGATGATATTGAGAAGGAAGATTTACCCTTCTCCCGGTAACAATTGGTCGGTTGCAAAAATATTAAAAAGCTTGTTCATGATTGTGTGTGAGAAAATCAATAGTTGGATAAGCCTGTTGTTGTTGTTGTTGGCATGGTGGAGGGTTAAAGGTTTCGCCATGTTCTGGTCTGGCTCTTTTTGTTCTCGGCATGACTTATGAAGGTAAGTAAAAGGATAGCAAAATGTACAAAAGGTTTCGGCTGCTACTGTGAGGAAATGGTGTACAAAAAAGGTAAGCAACAGGATAGCCAACGTGAGCCTCAGGTTGAGCCTTGTTGGAAGCTGGGAACAGGCACATCCGGCTGACCGACTGGATGACCCCCCGGTTGATCGCCCAGTCAGCCAGTTCGATGAAGATTTCGACTGCTACTTGTGTAGCTCTAAAATTGTGAAGCTTTGGTGTTGTGAACTTCTGATCAAAGCTCTTCCTCTGTCTTTTTACATGGATATGAGTAGTAAATATACAGACTGAATTTGTGAAATTAATTATAAAATGTGGCGGACTGAATTTGAATTCGAGTGTTGTTGTGAACTTGAAATTGATAAAAGCACTTACTCTCTTGTCTTGTTTTGCACGATCAAGATTTGCAAATATATAGACTGAATTTGTGAAATTAATTGAGGTAGGTGGTAGAGGAGGTAGTTGTATGTTTCAGGTTAGTGGTGGTTGTATTGATACTATTTGAATAATGAAGGTAAATGAAGATGGTGAACAAATTGCTGAAAGTTGTGAAGTAATGAAGTTGTTGGATGTGCTCATTGATATAAAGGCCATGTTTGGGAAGGCAGGCTATGATGCCATTGTAGCGTCAGGCAAACAAATAGCCAAAAAGATCTGTAGCTAAGTTTTTTTTTTTTTTTTTCTTCTTCTTCTTCTTTTTTTCTATTCTTTTATTAGAAACTGACTAACTGAGGTTTTGCAGAAGAGTCATGGCTCTGCGGAACCTGTCACCCCAACTTTTTATTACACGAAGTCATTACCAATTCCATTAACTTAATTCAATTTCAGAGATAACATGCGGAAATAAACTCATACATTCAATCCGTAGAAGTGATTAACAATACTCTCATTCGTATGCAAAGTGAATATTACATGAGCATTCTAAATAAGATGCCCTCAGGCTTACAACATTTAATAATCAAATGAAGGGTGCAACCCTTTTACACATATGGCATTCCGCCTACAACGAAGAGGCCCCGTGGCCAACAAATAAGTAAATCCAACTCTTGCAGCTCAACCTCGCTAATACGAAAAGATTCAACAACGTGGGATGAACATATAGTCCAGTAGGGATCTCAACATGATCCTCAACAATAACAACATTACAGATAGCTATGATCATGCACACTCATTCTCGTACTAGAATAGTAATATGACATTTTATACAAAATATATATATGTATGAACTTTTCTTGAAAACAACCGTTTCAAACAACGCTACAAGCGATTTATCTTTCCTTATTCCTTTCATTAATTCCCATTCCCATTCTTTTATACATAAGCAATTACTTAGGAAATAAATTCACTAAGACCACTACTATTCTCCAATTTCCACACAAACAACAGATGTGCCTTTCTAGAACATATTTCTAAAATGTTTGATTCTCTTTACACTTCTAAAAGACAAGGGGTAGCAACTGATACATGATTAACACAAGATAATCCATTTACAATTTCATGACACGAATGTCTACATTGCCTATGACACATAGTCTATGGCACAATTCACCTTTCCTTTTATGGCTCAGAACCTGGCCAAATACTTCAACAAGGGTTTCATCTCTTATTAACAATCTTTACAATTCAACAGGGATAACAAATCAAGTTAAACCTCTCATATAACATAACAAATACACAAGTTGGTATTGTATCAATCACAATCAAATTCACTTCCATACTTCCCAACTGATACACATTTTGGTGATGTATCATATCAAATAGATAAGCATATAAGCTGTATCTCTGCAATAGGCGCGCATATAAGCAGCAACCCTGGGTTCATCCCCTATCTTCCCATAATCATTAACCGGTTTAGAGGTACATCCCCCATCTTCCCCTAAACCGTGGAGTACATCCCCTATCTCCTCCCATAATCATTAACCGGTTTAGAGGTACATCCCCCATCTTCCCCTAAACCATGGAGTACATCCCCTATCTCCTCCCATACACAAGTAATGCATATAAACACAACGTCATATACACAAACAATCAATAGTGTAATGCATACACAACAATTCAACACAACCGTGTCATCCTCCACTGATGACCAAGGACAAAACCTCTAGATGCATGTATGTTGTATATCTATTAACAGACTCAATTATCATGAAAACACAAACCCTATAACAAAACTAACATGGCAGTTAAAGATACAACCACCACATATGTGTGTTCAACACTCACATTACAATAATCCAACTCTCATACCTTTTGCCTTCACAAATTCAATTCCCTGGACAATAAGGCCATAACTCATTTTAACCCATTACATTCTTTTCCAAGCCACTCCAATTTAATTATGCAAATTAAGTTATAATCATTAAACTAGGGTTTTCCTCCCTCTTTCTCAATATTGACCTAAAAGGCTCAATTAAACTACAAACAACAATGATCACATTGATGACCCAAAATACATAAGTATTTGCCCAACGATCACAACCCCTCTATTAATTTATTAAATCAAATAAAATTAGGGTTTTCTCTCCTTTCAACAACAACATGCTAATTAACACCCCAATTAGCCTAAACCATAACTAATGATAATAAACCCAACTCCAACAGTCAACCCAAGGTTCAACCTCATGATTTTTAATAAATCCAACATGATATACTGTTTTTATGCAATACAAAAACTACCACATGTCTATCTATAGATGGAGTATTGAAAAGAAACAAGGAGAATCCCTCAAAGGAGAACCCAAATGGAGAAGATTGACCAAATCCAAGTGCTCCAAATCCACAATTCTCCAGATTAAAATGTAGCCTTCACTCTCCTCTACCTTTTTAATAAAGGATCTAGGTTAGAAACTCACTCTAAGTAGATCAAACCTAAGAGAGAAGGTGAGTTGGGGGAAAGAGAACTCGTAACCTAGGGTTTAGAATCTGAAAAGAGGGTGAAAATCGCCTTAAAACGCCAAACACGATTTTATACCCGCCCGCCCTTTCGGCGTCAAACTCCCTTCGCCGAAGTGACACTCCTGAACCGCTCGAGCGGACCAACTCCCACTCGAGCGTCCAACCCTGAACAAGAAATATTGGATGGGTGTTTTTCCGCCGAAGCGCCAAAACCTTCGCCGAAGCGACAAGTAACAACAAGTCCCTCGCCGTCAAACTCCCGCTTCGGCGGACTAAAAATCGAACATCAACATTTGGTTTCTAAACCCAACCAACCTGCAATCAACCTGCCCAAAACATCCTATAACTCAAGAATAAAGAATTAAAGGACAACCACAACAATAATAAGACAATAGAATCTACGGAACATAAGTCCGAATATGATAATCAAATGGGAAAAGACCGGGGTCGCTATAGAACCTATGTGAAATTACGATTTTTCCCTTTTATTTTTTAACTAATAGACCAACTTAGCATTCCAAAACACAGGGGCAATTTAGTCATTTCAATACCAAACACATCAATCAACAGGCACAATAATATAGATGCAGACGGTATAGAAGTTCACAGGTAAGGCATAATGTCACGACCCAAACTCGCCTCTATAGGTTTAGCGTCATGACCGGCCAGTATCATAGATTACCTACGGCCTCCATACAAATAAACAAATAATATAAAGTACGGGGCTTAGCGGAAGTCTAAAATGTTATAAAATTCATCCATTGAGCCGTGCATATATGAGGAGAGCAAATATGTTAAGTAAGATTTTGTTTCAAGTTACACCCAACATAAGTACAAATTCATATCTTACAAAAACACTACCCCAACTATGTACAAAATACAAAACCATTAAACCACACAAAAGGGGTTTGACAAGCATGGCTCCGCCCAAGCCTGATTACTTCACTTGGAAGCTCCACAAAAGGCTGACCCGGGTAAACTTGAGGCTATCTAACTCCGATGTTCAGTTCGCCCACCTACAATTACATATATAAATAAATAGTGACCTAGAGCCCATTGAGTAATAACAGAATAAAGAGGTTAAATGAATGAAGTTCGACAATAGTACAAAAATGTGTCTTACAATTTTGAAATGAATCTTAAATCATTTTCAAAGGAAGATATTCACCACTTTAGATCAAATTCACAACAAGACATTTTGATTAGCAATAATAGCATCTCTTTGCAGTGACAAAAGCCATTCATAACATTATATGTGGTACATCCATGAAGTGACGAATATTATTCCAATGATAACGTATCATACTAGCCATGGTATTGTTACCCCCAAGCAAGGGCCTAGCCATGGTATTGTTACCCCCAAGAAAGGGCCTAGCCATGGTACTATTACCTCCAGGCAAGGGCCTAGCCATGGTATTGTTATCCCCAAGCAAGGGCCTAATTCAATGGATGCCACAATATCGTTTCAAAATAAAACTCCATTCATTAGAGGACATAACATTTCAATAAGTCATGCTATCAATTATCAAATCATTTTAAGAATTCATTCAACCAATCACATATCCATTTTGATAGCAATAACATTTTTGAAAGTAAAGATAATTTGAACATATCTTTATAAGGTTATTACTCACAATGGTTTGCGGTGACACTAAGCCTCGAATATTCACCTAAACAAAGCACATAACAAAGTATAAATGAAACTCCATTTCATTTTAATTCAATCTTCTTTATGCGTCTCTAACTTATTGTATGATTATCGGAGTCCAAATGGCATCTAAGAATGCTTGGAGTGGCATGAAGATGCAAATATGCACTTAAAAGAGTTTGTAAAATTTTGCTGAAAACAGGGTCTTCGCACAAGCTCAACTTCCTACGCTCGAGCCGGGTTCGAAAACAAAGGTGGTCGCTCGAGCCTAACTTCTGTCGCTCGAGCAGTTTGTAAAAGTACTGGATACATGAAATTTCTGCTAGGTGGTCGCTCGAGCGGGAGACTGAGAAAAAAGGGTCCTCGCTTGAGCGCCACTTTGGTCGCTCGAGCGAACTGTAAAATTTTAGAAACTTCTAGGAGCCCGAATTCCACGCTCGAGCATGGACTCCCTCACTGTAACGCCCTCAAAATAAAGACATCAAACCCATCAATGAAACATGCATCAACATAGTAAAAGTCCAACCTCTTCTATTTAACTAAACAGTTCTGTACAAGAGTATTACATGTGAACAATAAAAGCGGGTGCCTTAAAGGCTTACAACTTTCCAAGTTAACACTTGGTTACAATCAAGAGAGCTCTAGCTCAATACACGTAAAGCCCTTGGCTTGAAGTTACATGTAACACATCAAAAGTAAATAGAAGTCAAAAAGTCCATCCGCCGCTAGCCTCCCAAGCTAAGTCCTTGGAGGTGGCATGTCACTGCTAAAATGATACCCCCATAAAGGGTGAGCCACAGCCCAGTAGAAATATACTAAACCAATTATGAATAACGCCTAAAAGATTAACAGTTGATACATTGGTCAACACTTTTACATACTTTGCAATTTACTACAATTCCAAGACATTCAAGTCTATATTTTCTTTCTTTCCATTTCAACATAGATAAACATATTAGTTATATCTATACAACCACTGATAAGCATATAAGCTACTTCACATTTCCAAGACAAGCACATGGGTCAGATGTATCTATATTTTCAAGACAAGCATATGATTTGTGCCTCTGAGTTCATCCCCTATCTTCTCCCAACACTATCCGGTTTAGAGGTACATCCCCCATCTTCCCCTAAACCGCAGAGTACATCCCCCCCTCTCCTCCTCTACATATAATGCATATAAACACATTGGTTCTATATACAATTAATCAATACAATTAATGTATTCCACAAATCATCAAGTTCCATGACACTTTCCGCAGATTAGTTTCGATTTACCTAATCATCATGCATTGTCTACAACAAACACGACTATCCTCCACCGATAGCCCAAAGCGATTATTTCTATACGAAAATAAATGCACAATGGATATATAATCAACATCTCAATTCCACAATTAATTATCCCAATTAATTAAACAATATAATTATAGCATTTTCCATAATTAACATTCAACCCTAAAGGTTCCATTTTCATCAATGATTCCACATTAGTCTCATTTCTATGTACTAAACATACATATTGGTTTATTTAAAACAAAACCCCAAACTTTTATAAAATTGCATAAAAGCCCCAAACTTTCTCAAAATTACACAACTATCCCCAACACATCAAAATGTCAAAATTCAAAGACAGAATCCATAAAGAGGAGTAGGATATCCCTACCTCAAAGTTTAAGCCCAAAAGGAGATGAAGACCCAACACCCAACTTGCTCCAATGCCAAATCTTTTCAGATTAGATCGAAGCCCTCGACAACCTCTACCTCTTTAACAAAGCAAGAAGGGAAGGAAATGATCCTAGATAGATCAAACCTTAGAGAGAGTGTAAAGTTAGAGAGAGAAGCTCTCAGATCTGGAGGATTGGATCAAAAGTTTATAAAAAATCTGATTTAAAACACGCTACTGTCGCACTGATATAAACAGGCTCGCTCGAGCGAAGACTTGGTCGCTCGAGCGACCAGACACAGAAAACCCTAGCTCGAGCCAAGAAGGTCTCGCTCGAGCCAACAATCCAGCTTCGCCGGCGAAGAAAAGCTCGCCGAGCCAGAGCTCGACCTTCAGTTCTGCAACTAGACGACGCTCGAAGCGACAAACGGCTCGCCGGCGAAGATCAACCAGATCGCTGAAGCGAAGAAAAGCTCGCCGAGCGAAATCATGGTGTTGAGTCAGTACGAGCCAATCGCCGCTCGGCGAAGCCACTCTGGCTCGACCCACCAGACACAAAACTCAACGCTCGCTCGAGCGACCAACTCCTCGCTCGAGCGAAGGACAAAAATTCTGGGCAGTAACCCTTGGCTCCCAAACACAACCAACCTGAAACAAACTTGCCCAACACATCCTATAACTCAAATACAATATATGAAAGGACGTAAACAAGACAACAACCCACTACCAACATCCACGGACATATGTCCGGATCACTGCACAATAAGGGTAAACCCGGGATCGCTATACTCACTCGAGCGGACAACATGAATTCTGGAATTTCCAGAATTGTGTTTGAAGTTCAGATATGGTACTCAAAGCTTCAAATCTTGTGTTTTTGGTATAAAAACATGGAGAGTCACTATATAACATGAAAACGCTTCCAATTTGAACCCATTTATTCAAAATCATGGTAATTTCCCAACCAATGACTCTAACCTCAATTTATAAAATAAGTTTAACTCAATTTGAGTGTATATTTCTCCAAAACATGTTCAAAATATGATCAAGTGACATGAGAAGCATGAAAACATGAAGGATTCTCCAAAATGAGGTGTAATTGTGCCATGCATGTATAAATTTCATGGAGCTTAACTCAAAATATGCATGCATGTAAGCAGTTCAACTCCATTCTTCCATTTTTATGATATTCATAGCTTGTTTTCTTCAATAACATGCCAATGAGTTCAAAAATGAGAGGAATTCAACTACTATATGCCATAATTACATGAATTAGTGATGAATGCCATACCTAGTGTTGAATTCAAGTATATTATGGCTCCAATCTTTGAATCTTCCACTAATTCTCTACAATTCTCCTCTTTCTCTCTCTAAATGTTGAACTCTCCTCTCCTCTCTCTCAATTGTCAGCTGAGTGTGTATATAAAATGGGCTCATAAGCTTAATTTGGGTCTTATATAGGATGTGATTAAGTTAGCCTAATCAAATATGGTTAGGATTAATTAACTAGGCTTAATTCTAACTAATTCAATCAGTTTATTCTAATTATTTTGATCCAAATCAACCATCAATTAAAGTTGCCATAAAATTCTAAATATTCTAATTAGCCTATTGGGCTAGTCAATTTCGGTTTCTGAAGCCGTTTAAGCTCCCAATTTCCGACTCTAAGTTGTCGATTTAAACAAATATTCTATATATCAAGAGATAATTATAGAATTAAACATGTAATCACACAATCAAACACATAAGGCCTATTTGGTAGGGCTTACAAGCTGCTTATTTCAGCTTTTAACTTAATTTAAGGTAAAATATTGTGTTTGGTGTAGCTTAAGTTAACCAGTTTATAGCTTAAATTAAACTATTTCTCAGCTTATTTCAAAAGCTGGTCGGGGGGTGCTTAAATTTTCAACTTAAGCGCGCAGTTGGTGTGGGGGGCTAAAATTACTTGAATGCCCTCATCAATACCCAAATATTAATATTAATATTAATTAAAAAAGAAAAAATTGCATATTCCTGAAGAAAAAGAAAAAAATAATATTAATTAAAAAATAAATATTAATTGGTATTAATTATTAATAAATTCATATTGTATATTTTTATATTAATTAAAAAATAAAAAATTGTATATTTCTGAAGAAAAAGAAAAAAAATCAATATTAATTAAAAAATAAATATTAATTGGTATTAATTATTAATAAATTCATATTGTATATTTTTATATTAACTAAAAAATAAAAATTGTATATTTCTGAAGAAAAAGAAAAAAATCAATATTAATTAAAAAATCAATATTAATTGGTATTAATTATTAATAAATTAATATTGTATACTTTTGTAATGAATTAATTATTAATTGATACTAATTAATAACAATTGTTGATTATTAATATTAATTTATACTAATTAATAATTTTAGTATTAATTGATACTAATTAAGCAATTAATTGATACTAATTAATTTATAATGGAAAAAAATTGTAACAATAATACTTCCATTATATTTTTATCAAATGTATCAATTTTTATATTACTTGATACTAATTAATACTAATTATATTAACTTTTATTAATGAAATAATTTTTTTAAATTAAAATTGAAAAAAATGACAAGATAATCATTTTTTATATCATATAATGGCAGAAAGGACAATTATGCATTAAAAAACTATTTTACAACTTATTAACCAAACAATACTCTGTTGCATAAATCCATAATCCCACGGCTGCACCAAACAGATTAACAGCTTATGTTCACAGCTATAAGCCATA
Source organism: Camellia lanceoleosa (assembly GCA_025200525.1). Taxonomy (NCBI): domain Eukaryota; kingdom Viridiplantae; phylum Streptophyta; class Magnoliopsida; order Ericales; family Theaceae; genus Camellia; species Camellia lanceoleosa. The sequence goes on along the minus strand of CM045772.1, from coordinate 72,478,559 downwards.
ATCTGTTAAGGTATAATCTATAATCACTTTTCCACAGCTCTACCAAACGGGGTAGTAATCATGCAACTAAACTCATTTAAATTATATAATGTACTAGTTTGGAGGTCAAGGTCGTCACACATAATAACATAGATGAGTATGGTACAGAGGTTCACGGATTTCCCATAAAAGTGATGAAATTTAACAAATGAAAAAATTCCAATAATATTGAATTATGTACAGTAAATTGTGTAGATATTAATCAAATGATATTTTAATTTTTGTTCGACCCCCAATATATATAATATTAATAAATTTTGTGGCCATTTATTTGAAAATAACAATATAATAACTAGCAAATAATTGGTGACAGTAATTATTAAAAATATAAAAATATTTGAACTGAAAATTATTGGAAAAAACATAATTTGAACGAACTATACAACAATAAGTTTGGCATGATCAGTAATTGAATATTTATCGTGACCTTCAAATTATTTTGTTTATAATATTTTCAATACAAAAATTTGTATTGAAAATTTTTGTTAATAATTAATTTTTTGAGTTGAATTTGAATTTTTTTTTGGATATGACTGCTATTTTTTTCTTGATCATTAATTTTTTCAATTGAATTTTAAAAAAAGTTTGGTTAAGAGTGTTTTTTTTTTGTGTATAATTAATTTTTTTAATTGAATTTTAAAAAGAGTTTGGTTATGATTGTTGATCAAAAATTTCAATAGAATTTTGAATTATGTGTTTGATTATGAGTTATAGCTTTTTGAATTAAGTTTTAAAAACTCTTTTCAAAACTCATAACCAAACAAATTTTCTTATTTCTCATGTCACATCAAACTTTTAAAACTCAATTCAACACTCTTTTCAAAAATCATAACTAAACAAATTTTCTACAATCAAATCATAATTCCAAAACTCACAAACTCAAACCACAACTCTATTCTCAAATCATATTTCTAAAACTTTACTAAATGTAACCTAAGTTTTTATGTTTAAAATCACCTTCTTCTTTTTTTTCCCGATGTGATCCATTCAGTAGACTCACGTCAAACCAAATGACATAGTTTGACGATCAACTTCTAAATATCGTTAAATATCAACAATCAGTTCGAATATATAATTAAAGTTCAACAGACAACTTTCGAACCATTCGCAATATTTCAGAAACTTGTCTAAAATAAAATAAAAAAACCAACATCATAAGTTATCTAAATTCAGAAATTTCTCTGGAATTAAAAAAAATAAAAGTCAGCATCATATGTAAGTACCTTCTCAAGTTCAGGTTCAAACAAATGAAAATGGTTAGGCAAATTTCTTTTTTTTTTCATGTTTGAATTGTTCCTATTGAAATTTAAAGAAAATCACCTTTTTAGATTATGTTGTTCATAGAGATATCATTACAACAAATAAGAGTTTTAGAAACCAAATATTTTGATCTCTAAAAATGAAAATTTTATTGCAAAAGGCATTTATGGACAAATTCCTATTGTCATAAGGATAGTCATTAAAAGATCGTCCTGAAAAATCCAAAACAAAGCTTTTAACGACAAAATTTTGAAAATGTCACTAATAAATAGACTTTTAGGGATAAAATAATTTGGTCTCAAAATGATTTATTTTTTGAGACAAAAAATTTGGTCCCAAAAGGATAATAATTTATCACTAATATCTAATTTTTGTTGCTAAAAATATAATAACAGCACTTTTCGCAACAAAAATATTTGGTCCCTAAAAAATAATTTTGTCTCTAAATTTTAGTCTCTAAAACCTTAATTGTTTGTAGTGTATGGGGGTGCTTGGGAAGGAAGTTTTTTGGTTTTTTTTTTTCACTAAAAGAGAAATTGGTTACAAAACCAAAAAAAATAAATCCAAACAAAATATCACATCAAACTCCATAATCATTTCACTTTTTCTCTCACAAACATCACATCTAACCACAAAAAAATCCAACTATCTTCCCAAACACAAAAAAAAAATTTCTCCAATAATATCCTACAACTAAAAAAACCTACAAAAAAACTTACTTCCCAAACACCCAGTATGTTGGGACTATTTGTGTAAAAAATATATATATATCTCATCACTTCAAGTTCATGGATGGAATTTGATAGATTTTTGGTAAATTTTTGTTAGAATTTGATGAATGTTGAGTGACTGAATGATTGAAAATGGTAAATAGAATCATCATGTCTTCAGCCATATTTTGCTGCTCTCTTCAACATGATTTTTCTTAGTTGAATTCTGTTAACTAATTTGGAAACATTCACTTAGGATCAAGATGAAGATTGATTCTTCATCTGCCTTTGAAAAAGAAAAAAAAAGTCCATACTCATCAAAAGAAGAACCAACATCTTATGACTAAAAATTTCACAGCTGCAATATTAAAAAAATAAAAAAAATTAATGCCACACAATCTTGTTAGGGGGGTGTTTGGTAGAGCTTATAAGCTGCTTATTTCAGCTTTTAACTTAATTTGAGCTAAAAGTTTGTGTTTGGTTCAGCTTAACTTCATCAACTTATAGCTTAAATGAAGCCAATTTTCAACTTTTTTGAAAAGTTGGTGAGGGGGTGCTTATCTACTTAGCTTAAGCGCACAGCTGGTATTGGGGAGAGAAAATGACTTAAACACCCCTTACAATTTCAAATTATTACATGTGTGCCATGTATATAAACCAAAACACTCTCATTTTTGCCTCTTCCATGAATTTGTCTAGCGATTTCTTGCGACTTCCGGCGATTTCCAGCGAACCAGAGATCTCTGTCTCGCACGAGCATGAACCATCGATCTCTCTATTCTCTCTCTCTCTCTCTCTCTCTCTCTCTCTGCTACATCCATTGCGCCATACCTAGGGTTTTTCGCTGTCGATCTCGGGCGTGTGTGTTCGCAATCGCGAACCAGAGATCGTGGCGACAGTTCTCTCTCTCTTTGGCGTTCATGGCAGATCTCTCTCTCTCTCTCTCTCTCTCTCTCTCTCTCTCTCTCTTTTCGCGACCACCATAGTTCTCTGTCTCTCCGGCGTTGTTAAGTAGCAGATGTGGTGTCGTCCATCCGGTGAAAAAATAGTCACCTATTTGGCTAGAGTTTTCATATATATATATTTTTTTATTTTTCTCCTTTCCCTAGAAGTTTTCAGTATTTTTTTAATAAAATAATAATAATAATAATTAAGCCATTATTATTAATATTATTTTAGTATTAATTATTAAAATTGGTTGATTACAAAAATTAATAATTTTAGTATTTTCAGTATTAATTATTTTAGTATTAATTTCAGTATTTTTATATTAATTAATACTAATTAATAATTTTAGTATTAATTGATTACAAAAAGCCATTAATTGCCGCTAATTAATTTTTAATGAAATAATTTTATTCTAATTGATTTATAATGAAAAAATGAAAATAATAATTTATAATGAAAAAATGAAAATAAGCAATTAATTGACACTAATTAATTTTATAATGAAATAATTTTATCAAATGTATCAATTTTAATGACAATTGATACATTAATAAAATGTATCAATTTCAGCTGAAATGTATCAATTTTATCAAATGTATTAATTGATACTAGTTAATACTAATTGTAATGACAATTGTTATATTATTAATTGTAATGAAAAAAAAAATTAATGAAAAAATGAAAAAAATTTATACTAATTGATACAATTAATAATTTTAGTATTAATTGATGGTAATTAAGCCATTAATTGACACCTAATTCATTTATAATGACAAAATGAAAAAAATTATACTAATTGATACAATTAATAATTTTAGTATTAATTGATGGTAATTAAGCCATTAATTGACACCTAATTCATTTATAATGAAAAAAATTATACTAATGGATACTATTAATAATGTTAGTATTAATTGATGTTAATTAAGCCATTAATTGCCAACTAATTAATTTATAATGAAAAAATGAAATAATTTTATACTAATTGATACTATTAACAATTTTAGTATTAATTGATGGTAATTAAGCCATTAATTGACACCAATTAATTTGTAATGAAAAAAATTATACTAATTGATACTATTATTAATTTTAGTATTAATTGATGGTAATTATGCCATTAATTGACACCTAATTCATTTATAATGAAAAAATGAAAATGAAATAATTATATTGATACTATTATTAATTGATGGTAATTAAGTATTAATCAAGCCATTAATTACATGAAAAATGAAATAATTAAGTATTAATTAAGCCATTGATAGTATTAATTATATTGATAGTAATTAAGCCATTAATTGATACTATTATTAATTTCAATATTAATTGACTAATTATATTAACTTTTGTAATACTAATTATATTAACTTTTATTAATGAAATAATTTTTTTAAAATTAAAACTGAAAAAAATGACAAAATAATCATTTTTATATCATATAAGGGCAAAAAGGACAATTACACAGTAAAAAATTATTTTACAGCTTATTAACCAAACTCTACTCTGCTGCTTAAATCCATAATCCCACAGTTACACCAAACATGTTAACAGCTTATATTCACAGCTATTAACCATAATATGTTAAGTTATAATCACCCACAATGTCAAAAAGAAAAAAAGATTCTATCAACAATAACAAAATAAAATCTAGCAACAATCACAATCACAAATTCAAACAACAATCACAAAAAGATTCCCCTTAAAGTGAATCAAATTTGTTCTAATTTGTAGGTGTGCTTCCACCATAGCTAAGAAGAATAAACAAGTTATATGCACAAATCTTGTTCTTCCTTACTTCTTGAAATTGTGAACACAGCAAGGCCATTTTATGTTGGCAATTCATTTCCATAACTTCTTCAACCATTAAATAAAAAAGCAATTTCCATGACAATCAAAAATCATCATCCCTTCATTAAACAAAAAAAACCATTGCATTTATTATCACTTCAACAAAATGCTAGTGGTCCACCATACATTACATACACATTTTACCTACAAGTTATTTTAGCATTACATACAAATTATACTCATTCTACCCTACATTACATACACTATTTCAAGTACACTAGAATGACAACTAACACCAACAACACAACAATAAAAGCAAAGGTGTAATTCAACTTATCACCAACTCTTTCAATCACCATTGCCAAGTCTCTATATTGTTTCATAGTCTTAACAGTCATGTTTTTGAGTTCCCTATTCAAGCTAATTACTTCTCTAAGAATAGACAAGACATCCATGTGTTCTTCAAGAATATCTTCAAATTATACTGCATATGTGGAGGGATCCATCACTCAAAGAACTTGCAGCCATTCACAGAATGGAGGCATACAAAATATAAGCAATTTGGATTATCCGTTGACTGAGAAATCTTAACCATAGCTTTGTTGCCACATCGACAATTGTGGTTATCGAATCTAACTTCATGAATGCCGGTCATACTTACATTTGACATTGACAATGACCTACAAAAAAAATATCGAATAACAAAAATAATTTATAATATCAGGCAACCTCCAAGCACAATTTGATCCTTAAAGGAAAAGCAAAGACCGCCATGGATTTGAGATTCCTATTCTAGGGGGTTGTTTGGGATATCCTAAATATGTACACTTTTTAACTTTTTATGAAATATGGGTTGGGTTTGAAGTGATGTGGTAAAGAGGTGATGTGACTTAAATAGAATGATGTGACTTAAATAGGATAATGACTTTTTGACTTTTTTTGAAGATGCCAAACCAAGCCTAGGAAATCACAACAGCCTCTTGGTTACTTAGTTTGGTTTGTGAACAATTTTTTTTTTCTTATCTCTTTCTCTCTTCTCACAATTAAGGGTCTATAAAGTTTCTTCTAATGAGTTTCAAAGGTATAAATTTTTCTCTCATAAATTTTTTTTTATAGGTTGCAATCTTATGTTTCTTATTTTAAGCGTTTAAATGTAGACTGAAAGTGAAAATTTAGGGCAAAATTCGTTCGTTACTCCACACTTACCAATCTTATTTTTTTCAATTTTTTTGGGCCAATATGATAATCAACAAATACATACAAAATTAGGACAAAAATATATCTATGAAATTAGGGTTCTTTGGAGTAATGTGTATCAATCTTATTTTTTCTTTTTTTTTTTTGGGCCAATATGGTAACCAACAAATGCATACAAAATTAGGGCAAAATATATGTATGAAATTAGGGTTCTTTGGAGTAATGTGTGTGTGCATGAGACAAAGTTAGAGAGAGAGAGAGAGAGAGAGAGAGAGAGAGAGAGAGAGAGAGAGAGAGAGAGAGATGATTACAAGAACTTACAGTTTCGTATTTGGGTCTTAAGGATTTGAGTATGGCCGCCTTCGCCATGGGCAATGTACATGGTGATGGTCGTTGTCTTCCTCTCCTTTGTTAGTTCCATCTTCCATTACGGAGTTTGAGTTCATGAGAAGAGAAAAGAACAACTCTGTTTTGGAGGAAATTTTGAATTAATTTTTTTTTTTTTTTGGGGTGCTAAAGCAATCTGAGCCACCCATTGTTAAGTGGGTGACGTAGCTCAATTTGGATCGTCCTCTGGAAAAAGCACTGGAGACAACTATTGGAGAGGATTCAAACTCATTGTGATAGTACCTCCTTTTTATCCAATGGAATGGTCTCTCATTCGTTACCTGTCCAAACATAATAAATTTTAAAAAATGCTATCTACATCTGTCCTTACTATCGAAACTGTTTAAAATGAATAAATTAGATTGAATTGGTTGATTGGATTGTTGGATTCATGGACCCTCCTAATTTTTACTATCACATCTCCTAAAAAATTGTGAAATGGAAAAAAAAAAAATTGAGGAAATTATGCAAATGGTCCTATAGTTTACATAATGAGTCAATTTGGCTTCACTGTTTTATCATTTGATTTTGTCCTTTAATTTAACAGATTGTGTCATATTGGTTCAATAAATAACGACTGTTAAGTTTAGTGAGCAGAAACTCAAATGATGTATTAATTTGGTCCCTGTAGTTTACACGAGATGTCAATTTGGTTTTTGTCAAAATCGTGCGAATTAAAATAATAGGGATCAAATTGACATATCGTGTAAACTACAAAGATTAAATTGGCACATTATTTGAGCACGTAACAATTTTCTGTCCATCAAACCTGACGTCTGTTGTTTATTGGACCAATATCGGTTAAATTAAAAGGACAAATCGGACAAATTAAAATAGAATCAAATTAACACAATCACACCCAAAAAAAAAAAAAAAAAAAAACTTTTGTCGCGTGTAGACGACAAATGCAAGTAGGGATGACAATGGGGGTTAGTGGGGTGGATATTAATTCCCCATCCCCATCCCCATTCCCCTATAATAAATTTTCCCCATTCCCCATTCTCCATGGGTACCACCCTCCCCATTTCTTAATGGGTATGGATTTTCCCCAATCCACTTTAATCCCCATTTTTATTTTTTATATTTAATGTTAACAACCATTTTTTAAATTTTTTTTTAAGGTTCACAACAAAAGCTAAATATACCTTCAATCTTTTTTCTTTCTTTTATAATATATTTAATGTTAACAAATTATTATTATTATTATTATTTATTTATTTATTTTTTTAAGGTTCACAACAAAAGCTAAATATATCTTCGATCTTTTTTCTTTCTTTTTTAATATATTTAATGTTAACAACCTTTTCTTTTCTTTTTTTTTAGCTAAATATACCTTCAATCTTTTTTCTTTCTTTCTTAATATATTTAATGTTAACAACTTATGTTTTTATTTATTTATTATTTTTTTTAAGGTTCACAACAAAAGCTAAATATACATTCAATCTTATTTTATTTTATTTGGTTCAACAACAAAATCAAATACACATTAATTAATTAATTAAAAAGTTTGTTTTATAATAATCAAATATATAATTTTGAGACAATCAAATAAGTTTTAGTAATTGAAAAAAAAATGTGGAAGAAGGTGGAAGATTAAAAAAAAAATTACAACCATCTCTCTCTCTCTCTCTCCCTTACATGTTATAAGAACCTGATTGCAATGTTATAAGAGCCTGTTTGAAGAAATAAAATGTGAAAGAACCTGTTTGAAGAAAGTGTTATAAGGCCCATATTAAATTGCATCAGGGCATAAACAATGAATTGTTTGTTGATCTCTTAGCCACGGACATTTTAGACATTAAACCATCTTTCTCTTAGCAAATTTGAACCATTCATTTTAATTTATCCAAACTCTAATTATACCTTTTAACAAATCTGAACCACTCATTTTAAGATATCTATGGCTTACCACACCCAATCCATCATCCATCTTCTTCCTTTAGTCCCCCACGAATTTTGTTGTTTGTTACTTTTAAAAAACAAAAAATGTTTTTTCAATTAAATTTTTACTAATTTCACAACACCATCACCACTATTCTCACCTTCACTATCACACTACAATCACCATAGCCACTACCATCATCACTGTTGCCATCACCCCACCACTATGTCACAATCTCTACTTTCACCTTCGTTCCATCACCATCACCACTACCACCAAATATAAAAAAATATATTTTTAATTTTTTTTTATAAAAAATATTTTTCATTAAAAAATATTTTCTATCTAAATAAATGAAGCATAACATTGGAAAACAAGCTGATTTTAGTTAAATCTGTTCATAACTAAGAAAATTTTTTTTATTTTAAAAAAATTTATTTAGTAAGACTTTGTATCCCTTTTTTTGTTTTTCCAGCAAATAAATCTTTGTACCCATCATTTCTAACCAATCACGACTCATGCTTGTTTTGATTCTCTACAATTTCCTTATTTTCAAATACATTCATACATATATATATATATATATGTTGTATAAATTGTGTGATAACATAAAACAAATAGATTCATACTCGTTAATTGAAATTTCAGAACAAGTAAACTATAGCGATCCCGGGTTTACCCCTTGTTGTACAGTGATCCGGGCATGTGTCCGTGGATGTTGGTAGTGGATTGTTGTCTTGTTTACGTCCTTTCATATATTGTATTTGAGTTATAGGATGTGTTGGGCAGGTTTGTTTCAGGTTGGTTGTGTTTGGGAACCAAGGGTTGCTGCCCAGAATTTTTTGTCCTTCGCTCGAGCGAGGAGTTGGTCGCTCGAGCGAGAGTTGAGTTTTTAGGTTCCGTGGGTCGAGCCAGAGTGGCTTCGCTGAGCGAAGCGATCGGCTCGCATCGACTCAACACTATGACTTCGCTCGAGCGAGCTTTTCTTCGCCGAGCGACCAGTCTGGTTTCGCCGAAGCGAAATCGCTTTGTCGCCGAAGCGAACACTTGAAGGTCGAGCTCTGCTCGGCGAGATTCTCTTCGCCGAGCGAAGCCTGGGTTGTTGGCTCGAGCGAGACCTTCTTGCTCGAGCTACGGTTCTGGTCGCCGAGCGACCAAGTCTTCGCCGAGCGAGCTTATATCATGTTAGCGACATGAAGTTTTAAGTTAGATTTTTATAACTTTTTGTCCAAATCTTCAAGATCTCGAGAGCTTCTCTCTAACTTTACACTCTCTCTAAGGTTTGATCTATCTAGGATCATTTCCTTCCCATCTTGCTTTGTTAAAAAGGTAGAGGTTGTCGAGGGTTTCGATTTAATCTGAAAAAAGTCTGTTTGGAGCACTTTGATTCTTGGGTTTTCATCTCCTTTTGAGCTCAAACCTTGAGGTAGGGATATCCTACTCCTCTTTATGGATTCTGTCTTTGAATTTTGACATTTTGATATGTTGGGGATAGTTGTGTAATTTTGGGAAAGTTTGGGGCTTTTATGCAATTTTATAAAAGTTTGGAGTTTTGTTTTAAATAAACCAATATGTATGGTTGGTACATAGAAATGAGATTAATGTGGAATCATTGATGAAAATGGAACCTTTAGGGTTGAATGTTAATTATGGAAAATGCTATAATTATATTGTTTAATTAATTGGGATAATTAATTGTGGAATTGAGATGTTGATTATATATCCATTGTGCATTTATTTTCTGTTTAGAAATATCTGCTTTGGGCTATCGGTGGAAGATAGTCTTGATTGTTGTAGACAATGCATGATGATTAGGTAAACTAAAACTAATCATTGAACGTGTCATTGAGTATGACGGTTGAAGAATACATTACCTTTATGTATTGATTGTGATGTGTATAATTATTGTTTATATGCATTGTGTTGTGTTGGAGAAGATAGGGGATGTACTCCGCGGTTTAGGGGAAGATAGGGGATGTACCTCTAAACCAGATGTTGTTGGGAGAAGATAGGGGATGGACTCCGTAGACAGAGCTCATATGCTTGTCTTGGGAATATGATATAGCTAATTTGCATATCTGTGGAAGTAATGAAATTGTAAGTGGTTAATATGAGTTATTATCTCATATGAATTGTGTGGCCAGGTTCTGAGCTATGTATTATGAATGGAGATTAAATTGAACATAGACTTGAAGGTCTTGGAACTGTAATGTGTTATGAAGGGGTGAAAAAGGGTGGACCATCTATCAACTGTTAATCTTGTAGTCATTATTCATAACTGGTTTAGTATATTTCTACTGGGCCGTGGCTCACCCTATATGGGAACATCATTTTCAGGTACAGGCAGCATGCCACCTCCAAGGACATAGCTTGGGAGGCTAGGGCGCAGGAACTTTATTGTCCTTTTTTGATATATTACATGTAAATTCAAGCCAAGGGCTTAATGTGTAAATGAGTTAGCACTCTATCTTTTTGTAACCAAGTGTTAACTTGGAAAGCTGTAAGCCCTTAGGCCATTTGCTTTTGTTGTTAACATGTAATACTTTTGTAAGGAAACTTTGCTAATGGAAGAACGTTGATCTTTTATATATTAATGCATGTCTATATTGTTGAGTTTTATGTTATTATTTTGAGGGCGTTACATAAACCATTCTGAAAATTACAATACATAACAAAATAAAATAACATAGAAAAACAAACCGAAACCTGCACTAGACAGTGTCCTTAATTTTTTTAAATAAATTTAAAAAATTCTAGATATGCATAAAATTTGGCAAGAATAATGTGACAATGTTAATTAATGTGTATTTGATTTTATTGTTGAGCCAAATAAGATAAAATAAGATTCAATGTATATAGCTTTGATTGTGAATCTTAAAAAAAAAAAAAAAAAATTTGGTTGTGAACCTTAAAAAAAAAAATTAAAAAAAAAACAAAAGAAAAAAGATTGAATGTATATTTAGATTTAGTTGTGAATCTTAAAACTTAAAAAAAAATGGTTGTGAACCTTTAAAAAAATAATAATAATAATAAAAAAGATTGGATGTATATTTAGCTTGGATTGTGGATCTTAAAAAAAAAAAAAAGTTGGTTGTAAACCTGAAAAAATAAATAAATAAAAGAAAAAAAATTAAATATATATTTAGTTTTGGTTGTGAATTAAAAAAAAAAAAATATCACTATAGAAAAATTAGTAGGTACTCATCCCCAACCCATCCCCTTAGATATTTAAAAAATATCACTTATCCTACCCAATAGATAAAAAAAAAAAAAAATCCATATATTTGAGTTAGGACTCCATAAATACTGACAGGATAATAGTAGATACCCATCCCCAATCCATTCCCCCTTAGATATTTAAAAAATATCACTTATCCTACCCAATAGATAAAAAAAAAAAAAAAATTCATATATTTGAGGACTCCACAAATACTGACAGGTAAAATGCGAGTGTGCGTCCTCAATCTTCACCAAAATGATAAGAGAGATATTTGATGGTCCTCCGTAAAATCCTCTGCTACTCTCTCTCTCTCTCTCTCTCTCTCTCTCTATTTCCCGCTTGAAAGGCCCTCCGAATGTCCAGAGGTTTAGGGTTTCTAATTCATAGTTTTGATCCTCAGTAACCTGTATAATGTCTCTACACTTTCGATTAACTTATTGGGAACAATCAGTAACAATCTTAGAAATGGCGGCTTTCAGTGCACTCTCGCTATGCCCCTACAATTTCTCTTGTCGACCAAACCCTAACAAGCGTCGCTTTTTGTGCTCTCTTGCCTCTCCTTCTTCAATAGGTAAGCAGTCTTCGAACTTTTCCTGAGAAAGTGGAGAGTTTTATCTTTGAGTTAATGTTCGTTTCTTTTTTCTTTCTGGCATGTTTTTCTGACTAACCAAACAGGGGATATAGCTCGTTAATGTATTGGATTATGATGTGAGACGTACTATTTGTGTTGTTTACTGATAGCTAATTAATTGGATGAATGAGATTTTCTATTTCATATGGCTCTCTTTGCAAACAAGTGATTTATGACATGTTTGTAATCAGTAGATTAGGGCACTTAAATCTTCTATTCATACTAAAAAATGTATTTTTGCAAGTTGTTGTAGAGCCTTATAATTGAAATCAGAAATTCATGATTGAAGCTTTGGTTCATTGTCAGCATGACTTTAACAAATTATGTTCTGGTTTCATGTTTGCTTGAAGCTAATTCCAGAGTTAAAAATCACTTCATCCTCTGGGTTGTTGCCAAGAAAAAAAGGGGGAAAAGAAATGGAAACGAAATCTTTATCTTATGCCTGTTTTTGGGTTTCCAAGAAATGAAAACTTCAATCTGCCCAAGCTAATTGTTGGACTGGGTCCACTTGACTGGGGTTATATTTTCTAGGTCGTAAGCAATAAAATTTTTAAGATTTTAGAAGTTTTAAAGCTACAGGACATTTTATCTTAGGTTTTGTTTGTACAATACAGAAGATAAGTTTACCCAAATCATAAATTGTCTTCTGCAATAAATGTTTTTCTTATTCTTTCGATGTACATTTCTGCCTGTTGCAATCCCTCTTGTTTACTTTTGTTAAAATCCAACCTTATCAATTGTTTTGTTTTGTTGTCTTTGTTATATTTATTTCTGAAATACATGAATGTGATACTGTTGGTCCATTGTAGGTATGCGTGGACCTAAAGTACCCCGTAAAAAATCAGGAAGATTGGAAGGGGCTGGAAAAAGTATGGAAGATTCTGTTCAGCGTAAGATGGAACAGTTTTATGAAGGGTCTGATGGTCCACCTCCGTGTCCTTCCAATTGGAGGCCTGGGTGAAATTGGGATGAATTGCATGCTTGTTGGGAATTATGATCGTTATAATTTGATCGATGCTGGTGTTATGTTTCCGGAGTAAGTCTTAACAAACTGGTCTGATTTACATTTATTTAACAAGTTGTAGCTTGGTGATCATCATGCTTCGTTCCTGTCATCTGAAGGTTTTTGTTTTCTTGGGGTCTTACCAAAGTATATGCTCAATTGTGTAATTTCATCTGTGCTACATCTTTCCCTGCTGCTCTGGATTCTCTGCTGCAAGTAGAGGATCTAATTGTATTAAATCAAATTTGCTTCATAAAATTATTTTTCCAGCGTGGAAAACTCAGGCAGGCATTAACTTTTTCTAAATGATTTTATAATTATTTGTCACCTGAAACCATGTGACAACACTGCACATCCACATGAGCGAGCATTCAAGGCTAGAGTAAATCCAAACAATCTTGTACCACAATAATCAGGGGAATAAAATAAATATTCAATTATAAGGTTCTAAAATCCACCCAAAAAAAAAAAAAAAAAAAAAAAACTACAATAAATCTTAAACATTTAGAAACCTGCACCAAAATCCCCTTGTATTCCATTAACAAAATTTGTAATCTAAAATAAATTAAAATCAAACTCCTACACTCAGCACTCCCACAAGCAAAACCTGTGCAACTCTACTCCTCTGAATTTGACAAAAACATAATAAAAGAAGGGTGAGCTCAACAATCTAACAAATGACCAACTATCAGTACTAGTTGGATCAAGCATATAGAGAATAGTCGATAAGCAAGGAAATATGGTTTCTAACAATTCAATGAGGGAGCAATTTATTTCCAAGGTAGACACCTAGCTAAAATTAACATAGTGTAATGTCACAATTTATTTGAAAAGATAAGTAATCCAATAAAAAGTCATTTGTTCAAGACAATGGTTTGATATCCAATAGTACAATAATTCAACAAACAAAACTCAAGTCTTAAAAGACTATGGCCACATTAGTCCGTGACAAGATCCAGAACCACACATAGGCCTTTGTTAAAAGCCCCAGTAGAAACTAGTTTTTATGCCAATAAATAACCTCTATTGGCTAGAGGTCCAAATCATAGTTAGATTGGAGTCATGTCTGCACTTCAAACAAGAAATAAAATATTCAATGTCTTTGGAATAACATTTTGATAAAATTTGTTCGAATTGTTTCACAAAATATATTTGATTTATTTGCACAATTCATATTCGATGTTATTTCATAGTTGATTCGTAATTTTCTTTTAAGAACACAAGTGAGTGCTAAAATATATTTTTTTCTTTTTGCAATACACGAAACATATAGGGCTTGTTTGATTTGTTTTTGGGAGAGTTGTTTTTGAAATTTTTGTTGGAGAGAGAGTTTAGAAATTTTTTTGGTTTGTTTGCTTGTATATTTTTAAAATAGTTTTGGAGTTTGGGAGTTTGGGATGATTTGATATTTTGTTGTAATTGAGTAGATGTGTGTGAGAGAAAAAGTGATTGAGAATGAGAGAGGAGAGATAAAAAGTGATTGATTGATGTGTAAGAGAGAGTGATTTTGAAAATTTTTTGAGAAAAATCACAAACCAAACAAAATTTTCAATTTTTTTTTTTTTAAAAACAACTCTCCCAAAAACAAACCAAACAAGTCCATAATTTTAAAATGATACAATAGGAATGAAAACAAACCAATGGTGATAGAGGGTTATTAAACCTCAAACGATAAAACAATATTTCAAAATCTAACTCCAAAATACCAAGATCCACTTCAATCACGCAATCCTAATAAATATTACACCACATAAGTAAATATAATTATCATCTTATTTAACTCCCATTAATTAAACCATAGTACTGTAATTCTAAAATAACCAGTCACCACCCTTGATATGAATTCTAGAATCATTCAATAGTTTCATTCGGCAACTGCAATCTCCCTTCAATTGTTTCTTTTTTTAACCATCCTAAATTCCATTGAACAGTTTATATTGTCAACCCTATCTAATGGACCCTCATGTTGACCACTACTCACGGTTCAATTCACCCCCAAAATCCAAATACAAATTAAATTCATGAGTGAAATCCAAGATTCATGCATAGGGAACTTTACCTTAAATTAAAATCAACTCAACTTCAAGTATTCCATAAAATTTTATGAATATTATTCTCAATGAAATGCTAGGTCTACATATTCCATGTACTCATGATTACAACATGGACAAGTTGAGAGTCTAAGGTTTACCTTCAAATGATTTTAGCATTAATTGATTCCTTGAGTCGCTTCGTTTTTATGGCCTCCTTCAATAGAATATGTAAAAGTGGAGAATGTAAATATGATGTCTTATATATATAAACTAGGAGGGTTTTCTTATATCTATCTCTTTTCTTCATAAATCTTCAAAAATTATCTTATTTGCTAAGAGGAGGCCCCTCCACAAAAAATAATATATAACCTCAATATAACCATAATGAACCCTTTTTTGGATATAAAATTGTTAGTACTAGTGAAATTTTCTAATGTAATTATTGCTTGTTTAGATTCCTCCCCTTCTTTTTTGATACACCGACTTTTGATCACATGTGGACACGTATTTCAACTATGATGAGCTTGGTGTCCAGAAAATTATACCTGATACCACCTTTATAAGAAAATGGAGTCACAAAATTGAAGCAGTTGTCATAACACACGGTCACGAGGATCACATTGGTGTGTTGCCTTGGGTAAATTTTCTTTTCTACCACTTTATTATGTTAGCAATGCATTAAACGTTTGTGCATAATACATTGTGTTTTTCTTGGATTATTAGATGTTGAAGACACTGATTCACCTGTGTTTTGAATAGAGAAGTTGAGAATACGCCATTCAAGAGGTTCATATATTAATTACTTGCTACATTGATGATTTATTTGATGGGGTCAAAAAAAATCTGTGAAAAGTACCTATATGATCATTAGCTGCTCTATATTTGATGCAGAACTCAATTCATTGGTATGAGTTTTGATGTAGGATGACATTACAGTGAAGCAAATAGTTGATAACTACCCATTAGTATGTTCACCAGATACACAAGTTCAGTTGGCAGACATAGCATTTTGTTCCTTGTTTCCATTTAGTGCAACTGAATGTTAAATTTTTGCTAGAGAAATCATTAGTAATCAAAAATTAACATTGATTCTCTAAGAAATATATTTAATTTTGATCCACTTTGACATTCATAACAAGTTTTGATGGTGTTGTTGGTAAATAAATATTTTGTAGGGTAGTTGAATTAAGTTTTAGATTGAACAACCTTTCATATTAAGTGTGTGCACCACATGTATAATTTAGTTGGACAAATAAAAAAAGCATTTCATTACCACCAAGGGTGGTAGCCTAATGGATGGGAGATCACTCCCACTGGTTTTGGTGAGCATGTTGCTCTGGGTTTAAATATTCGCAGGTATAATGTGATTCTCATCCTTCTTCGCTCTGTGCTTCGGCTCTCTAGGACCCTAGTGGGGCTATGAGTTAGGCTATGTCTCACCCCTCTTGGTAGGGTCCCCAGCGGGTAGGTGGTCCTATGGTCCTCTAGGTTGGTCGCTCCTTCTTTCCTTCTTGAATCAAGCAAATAAATTTCATTTCTTTGTTTCCATACCAATGATATTAAAAGCGCACCTAGGCGCAAGGCCCAGCCATGCCCACCCCCTGCGCCTTGCAATGGTCAAGGCGAGGCGACTTCACTAAGGCGCGATTAAAGCGTGCGATTGGAACAAGGCGCGATTAAGCCCAAGGCGCAGGCCTTGAGTTTTTCTTTGTTTTTTATATTTGAATTGGACCATTGAAATTACATGGGTCAGCTACAGCATATCATATCCTTCAAATATACATGCTAATATTATCGATTTAGCCCCAAATCAACAAACGACAGAAGAAAAAACAAGCCCTAATCCAAAGCTGCAAAAAAGTAGAACTCGTCGTCCAGTCCAGGAGCTTCGAATGTGCAACTATGTCTATCTTCTCTTTGTTTTTGTCTGTTCTTCCCCTTCTCTTTGTCTGTTCTTCTCTTTTATTCGTCAGTCGTCGTCGTCGTCTTCTTCTTCTCTTCCCTATGCTACCTTCATCTTATTTTTCGTTTATTTTATGGAATGCTCTATTTTTGTTTATGGAGTTAGGCTGAGCTGAGATTTTTAGGGCTTCAAATGTACTATGTTGTCTTCTTCTCTGCTTTTTTTTGCTTCTTTTTATTTTATTTTATTTTCTTCTCTGCTTTTCTTCTCTGGACTGATCTGTTTATTAAATATTTATTCTAAATTGCTCTATTTCTTCTCTACTTTTATGATTTAGTTGACCTTTAGATCATGGATATTCGTGTTTTATATTGAACTTTGGAATATTACTCATTTGTCTGTGTTAAAATAGCGATATTTGTTGGTATTTATTTTTTAAATTGTTTAGTGTTTCATTTTGTTTATGTTATACCAGTTAGTTATTTGCTTGCATGCCTCATTAAATTATATTATTTCAACTTGCTATGGTGCACCTTACTTTGATGAAGCCTGTGCCTCACGTTGCACCTTGCGCCTTGCGTCTATAAGGCCTCAGGAGACCTTGGTGCCTTGGTGCGCTTATCTCTTTTAATAACACTATTCCATATACTGTAATTGAATGTTCAAGTTTAGTTAGAGAAATATATTGTCATCAAAAAGTAAAATTGATCCTCTGAGAAACGTCTGATTATGAGCCTCTATAGCATTCTTAACAAGTTTTAATATTGCTAGTAAAGAAATAGTTGAATTGAAAATATAGACTAAACAATCTTTTCCTCTGATACTAACATTGTTGACACACTATATTATATAGACTTAGGTATTGCCTAAACACTATGTTACACAGACTTTCTTATGGGTGCATGTTCAAGCGTTAGGGGGTTAGGGTTTAGGGTTTAGGGTTTAGGGCAGGGTTTAGAAGGTTAGGGTTTATGGTTTAGGGTTTGGTGTTCGGTTTTAGGGTGCGGGGTTTGGGGGTTTGAGGTTTAGGGTTGGGGTTTTAGGAGTTTACGGGTTGGGGTTTTCGGATTTAGGGCTTAGGGTTTCAGAGTTTAGGGATTAGGGTTTGGGTTTGGTGGTTAGGGTTTTGGGATTAGGGGTTAGGGTTAGGGTTTAGGATTAAGACGATTTGGGGTTTGGGGTTAGGTTTGGGGATTTAGGGTTTATGGTTTGGGGTTTTGGGTTTTGGAGTTTTATGTTTCGGGTTTAAGGATTTTGAAACCCTAAATCCCAAATCCTAAACCCTTAACCTCTAAACCCCTAATCTCAACCCCAACCCCAACCCCAACACCCAACCCTTAACTCCTAACTCCTAAGCCTAAATCCTAACTCTTAAATCTTAAACCCCCGACCCTGGACCCTGGACCCTGGAACCCTTAACTCCTAACCCCGAGGCTTAAAGCCTAACTCCTAAACTTTAAACCCTAAACCTCTGACCTTCGACCCTAGACCCTGGACCCTAGACCCTCGACCTTAGTCCCTAGACCTTAGACCCTAAACCCTAATAGAACCTTAAATCCTAATAGGCCCTAGACGTTAGACCCTAGATCGTAAACCCTAGACCCCAGACCCCAAACTCGAAAACCTCAAACCCCAAACACCAAACCTCAAACCCCAATCCCGAACACCAAATCCTAATAGACCCTAGACTCTAAACCCTAATAGTTCCTAGACCCTAGACCCAAATAGATCCCAACCCCCAAACCCTAACCCTAACCCTAACCCCAAACCCAAACCCAAACCCAAACCCAAAACAGTGAATCCCCTAAAAACCCTCTAAACCCCAAAACACTAAACCCCAAATCCATAATCCAAAACCCAAAGCCCAAAACCCCAAAACCCTAATCCCCTAAAACCTTAAAACCCTAAAACCACCAAACCTAAAACCTAAAACCTAACCCCCAAACCCAAACTCGAAACCCCTAAAACCCTAACCCCTAAATCCCTGAACCCAAACCCCAAACCCTAACCCGTAAACTCTAAATCCTAACCCTTAAGCCCCTAACCCTTAATCCTTAACCCCTAACTCCTAAACCCTAATCCCTAACATCTAACCTCTAATCCTAAATCCTAAACCCTAAAAAACCCTAAACCCACAAACCCCAAATCCCAAATCCTAAACCCCCAACCCAAACCCCAAACCCTAACCCGTAAACTCTAAACCCTAACCCCTAAGCCTCTAACCCCTAACTCCTAAACCCTAATCCCTAACCTCTAACCCTAAATCCTCAATCCTAAATCCTAAAAAACCCTAAACCCACAAACCAAAAACCCCAAACCCCAAATCTCAAACCCTAAAAGCTAAATGCCGAACCCTGAAACCGCGAAACCCCAAACCCCAAAACTCTAAACCTCAAACCCCAAACCCTAAGACCTAACTCCAAACCTAAACCCTAAACCCTACCCTAACCCCTAACCCTAAACCCAAACCCTACACCCTAACCACTGACCACAAATCCAAAACCCAAAACCCAAAACGCAAAACCCAAAAATCCCAAAATCCCAAAATCCCAAATCACAAACCCTAAACACTAAACTCTAAACCCCCAAACCCTAAAAGCCAAACCTCGACTCCCGAACCCCGAAACCCCAAAACCCAATTACCCCAAACCCTAAATCCCAAACTCCAAAACCTAACCCCATACTCCAAACCCTAAACCATAAACCCTACCATAACCCCCTAAACCCTACCCTAAACCTTAAACCCTAGCCCTCTAACCCCAAAACTTCAAACCCCCAATCCCAACCCCCAAACCCCCAAACCCCCAAACCCTAAACCTCAACCCCCGACCCTAGACCCTCAACCCTACACAGTAGACCCTCAACCCTAAATTCTAGGGCCCCAACAACCAACCCCCAACCCTAAAACGAACACCTAAACCCCAAACCCCAATGCCCAAACCCCTAAACCTCTAACCCTCAAACCCTAAACTAAACCCCTAAAACCCTAAACTACTCTAAACCGCAAGCCCCTAACCCTAACCCCAACCCCAACCCCAATCCCTAACCCCTAAACCCCTAACCCCAACCTCCCAAACCCTAAACCCTAAACCCTAAGGTTTAGGGTTTTGGATTCAGGGCTTGATGATGATGATGCGCGGATTGTCCTGAATAAGATGCCAAGTACGACAATCGCATCCAGAGCGGAGACGATATTCATATCATTGGCTTGCAGAAGTCGGAAGAAATTATTGGGATTAGCATCGGCTCCTAGCAATGCGGTAAAAAGGCCTCCCCAGCCACGAAAAATTGATGCTGCTGTAGCTGAATGTGGTAGTAAAAAGGTCAGAGATGCGAGTGAATGTAATTGATTCAAAGATCATTTGAATCACGATGATCAGTGACCTTATGCGGTCTACGTAGGAGATCGTGGAGGTAGCCAGATCATTTACGGCATTAGTGAGTGCGGTCGGGCCAAGGGCTATGTTATTCATACATTGTCCGGAAACATGTTCTAGGCATTGTAGCTGCCATCGTAACCCAAGAAAGTGGATCCGGGAATTAGATGTGGAGCAGTAGGAGAAGTACGCCCAAACTCCAATCACTCATTAGAATTCTCCAATTGGTAGGCGTCCAAGTAGGGGTTGTCCCGTTGAATACTCAGCTTGATCCAATGATTGTTGGTTCGCAGTATGATGTTGAACCATTGAGTGGGTGGATTCTGCTAAGCAGGAAGTGCTGAAATATTGTGTGAAAAGGTCTCTTCCAATTCAAAGCGCAAGTCCTCAATGAAGTCCCTGTAAGCTCCACTACCGCTTTCAATGTTGAATTCCTTTGTGAATTCCGCCATTAACTGAATTCAAATTTACCATTGACAATAGTAATCAATCAATAAAAAAATATAAAAATAATAACTCAATGAAAGTGTTTGTAATTATCATTTTCAATGTTGAATTCCGCCATTGACAATAATAATAAATCAATAACTAAAATAATAATAATTAAAAGTTAAAATAATAATAATTTAATAATATTAATAAATAATTTTTAGTTTTCTCATCTCAGGCATTATAGTCAAATCTTGAATCGAATCGTGAATCGTTTTGCTAAAATTATGAATCGTGAATCATGTGATTCGCTTTATTTGCGTCCGACTGCTAGTGTTAAATAAAATGAATCATACGATTCACGATTAATTATTTTAGCAAAACGATTCACGATTCGATTCAAAATTTGACAATAATGCCTGAGATGAGAAAAATAAAAATTATTTATTAATAGTATTTAGTTATTACTATTTTAGCTTTTAATTATTATTATTTTAGCTACTGATTTAATATTATTGTCAATGACAGAATTTAATTGAGTTAATGGTGGAATTCAACGTTGAAAATGATAATTACAAATACTCCATTGAGTTATTATTTTTATGTTTTTCTATTGATTGATTATTAATGTCAGTGACAGAATTGAATTCAGTTACTGGCGGAATTCACAAAGGAGTTCAACATTGAAAGGGGTAGTAGAGCGTACAGGGACTTCATTGTGGACTTGCGCGTTGAATTGGGAGAGACCTTTTCACACAATATTCTCGTACTTCCGGCTCGGCAAAATCCATCCACTAGATGGTTCAGCATCATACTGCGAACCAATAATCATTAGATCAGGCTGAGGATTCGACGGGACAAACTCTACTTGGACACCTACCAAATGGAGTTTTTGAGGAGTGGTTGGAGTTCGGGCGTATTTCTCCTACTTCTCCACTTTCAATTCCCAGATTCACTTTCTTGGGTTACGATAGCGGCTACAATGTCCTGGAACGTGTTTCCGGACAAGGTATAAATAACATAGCCGTTGGCCCGACCGTACTCACTAATGTGGTAAATGATCTAGCTACCTCCACGATCTCCTTCGCAGATCGTGCGAGGTCACTGATCATCGCGATTCAAATGATCTGCGAATCGAATAGATTCACTCGTATCGCCGATCATCTCGCTGCAACATTCAGCAGCAATAGTTCTCCGCCACCCCTTGATTGGATGCTGGCACTAGTGCGTGGCTAGGGAGACCTCTTTGTCGCATTCCTACGAGCTAATGTTGATCTCAATAATTTATTCCGAATTTCGTAATCCAATGATATGAATATTGTGTCTGCTCTAGACGTGGTTGCCGTACTTGGCATCTTGTTCAGGAGCATCTGTGCATCATAATCATCAAACCCGAAACTTTTAGGGTTTGGGGTTTATGGTTTTGTGGTTAGGGTTTTAGAGGTTTGGGTGTTGGGGTTTGGGTTTAGGGTTGTGGGTTTTGGGATTGGGGTTTAGGGTAGTGTTTAGAGGGTTAGGAAAGGGGTTGGGGTTTATGGTTTTGGGTTTAGGGGTTGAGATTGGGGTTAGGGTTTGGGTTCGGGTTCAAGTTCAGGTTCAGGTTTCGAGGTGGGGGTCGGAGTCAAGGTTAAGATTTTGGGTTTAGCGGTTAGAGTTTAGAGGTTGAGGGTTAGGGTTTTGCATTTTGGGTTTTGGATTTTTAGGAGGTTTAGGGTTTTTAGTGGGTTTGGGGTTTAGGATTTATGCTTTGGTGTTTACGGTTTTGGGATTTGGCGTTTGGGCTTTGGGTTTAAGGGTTTTGAAACCCTAAATCCCAAATCTCAAACCTTAACCCCTAATCCCTAAAACGCTAACTCCTAAAAACCCTAACCCCTAACACCTAAACCTCTAACTCGAACCCCAACTGCCAAACCCTAACCCCTCTAATCCCTAAACCATAAATCGTAAGCCTTGGACCCAAAACCCCTGACCCTAGACCCTAGACCCTAGAAAGTAAACCCTAATAGACCTTAAATCCTAATAGACCCTAAACCCTAATAGACCCTAGACCCTAGATCCCAAAACCCCAATCCCTAACCGCAAACACTAATAGACCCTAGACTCTAAACCCTAATAGTTCCTAGACCTTAACTCTAATAGACCCTAGACCCTAATAGATCCTAGACCCATGACCTCAAACCCCAAGCACAACCCTAAACCCTAAACAGTGAACCCCCTAAAAACCCTCTAAACTCCAAACCCAAAACCCAAAATCGAAAGCCTAAAACCTCTAAAACCACAAAACCTAAACCCAAACCCAAGCCCGAAACTTGAAACTCGAGCCCCTAAAACCCACACCCCAAACCCTAAATCCTAAGCCCTAACCCTTAAACTTTAATCCCTAAATGCTAAACCCTAAACCCTTAACCCTAAATCCTAAAAAACCCTAAACCCTCAACCCAAAAATCCTAAAACCCCAAACCCCAAATCCCAAACCCTAAACCTTAAATGCCCAAACCCTAAAAGCTAAACCCCGAACCTCGAAATCTCGAAACCCCTAAACCCCAACATCTAATCCCAAACCCTAAACCATAAACCCTACCCTAACCCCTAAACCCCTAACCCTAAACCCTACATGCTAACCCCTATCCCCAAATCCAAAGCCCTAAACCTAAAACCCCAAACCCTAAACCTCAACTCACGACCCTAGACCCTCAACCTTAAATCCTAAACCACAAACCCCAACCCTCAATACCCAACCCCCAACCGCTAACCCCCAACCCTCAACCGAACACCTAAACCTCAATCCTCAACACCCAAACCCCTAAACCCCGAACCCTTAAACCCCTAAAACCCTAAACTAAACCCCTAAACACCTAAAACACTAAACTAAACCTCCAAACCCCTTAGCCCAATACCTAACCCCTAAACCCCTAACCCCCTAACCCCCTAATTCCCAACCCCTTAAATCCTAAATCCTAAATCCTAAATCCTAAACCCTTTAGGGTTTGAGGTTTAGGGCTTGATGATGATGATGCACGGACGCTCTTGAGCAAGATGTCAAGTACGATAACCGCGTCCAGAGTGGACATGATATTCATATCATTGGGTTGCAGAAGTTGGAAGGAATTATTGGGATTAGCATCGGCTCGCAGCAATGCGGCAAAGAGGTCTTCCCAGTTACGCACTAGTGCCAGCATCCAATCAGGGGGTGGCGAAGAACTGCTGCTGTTAAATGTGGCAGTGAGAAGGTCGGAGATACGAGTGAATGTAATCGATTCGCAGATCATTTGAATTACGATGATTAGTGATCTCATGCGATCTGCGTAGGAGATCGTGGGGGTAGCCAGATCATTTATGGCATTAGTGAGTGCGGTCGGGCCAAGGGCTATGTTATTCATACCTTGTCTGGAAACACGTTCCAGGGCATTGTAGCCGTCATCGTAACCCAAGAAAGTGGATCCGAGAATTAGATAGGGGGAAGTAGGAAAAGTATGCCCGAATTCCAACCACTTCGCAGAATTATCCAATTGGTAGGCATCCAACTATAGGTTATCCCGTCAAATCCTCAGCCTGATGCAATGATTGTTGGTTCGCAATATGATGTTGAATCATCGAGTGGGTGGATTCTACTGAACGGGAAGTAGGGGAATATTATGTGAAAAGGTCTCTCCCAATTCAATGCGCAAGTCATCAATGAAGTCCCTGTAAGCTCTACTATCCCTTTCAATGTTGAATTCCTTTGTAAATTCCGCCATTAACTGGATTCAATTTTGCGATTGACAATAATAACTAATCAACAGAAAAACATAAAAATAATAACTCAATGAAGTGTTTGTAATTATCCTTTTCAACGTTGAATTCCGTCATTAACTCAATTAATTCTGTCATTGACAATAATAATAAATCAATAGCTAAAATAATAATAATTAAAAGCTAACATAATAATAATTAAATAATATTAACAAATAATTTTCATTTTTCTCATCTTAGGTATTATTGTCAAATCTTGAGTCGAATTGTGAATCGTTTTGCTAAAATAATGAATCGTGAATTGTATGATTCACTTTATTTGCGCTCGATCGCTAATGTTAAATAAAGTGAATCATACAATTTACTATTCATTATTTTAGCAAAACGATTTACAATTCGATTCAAGATTTGACAATAATGCCTGAGATGAGAAAAATGAAAATTATTTATTAATAGTATTTAATTATTATAATTTTGGCTTTTAATTATTATAATTTTAGCTATTGATTTATTATTATTTTAGATATTGATTTATTATTATTGTCAATGACAGAATTCAATTGAGTTAATGGCGGAATTCAACATTGAAAAAGATAATTACAAGCACTCTACAGAGTTATTATTTTTATGTTTTTCTATTGATTGATTATTAATGTCAATGGCAGAATTGAATTCAGTTAATGACGTAATTCACAAAGGAGTTCAATTTTAAAAGGGGTAAGGAAGTGTACAGGGATTTTATTGAGGACTTGCGTGTTGAATTAGGAGAGGCCTTTTCACACAATATTCCCGTTCTTCCCGCTCAGCAGAATCCACCCACTCAATGGTTCAACATCATACTGTGAACCAACAATCATTGGATCAAGGTGAGGATTCGACAGGACAACCTCTACTTGGTTGCCTACCAAATGGAATTTTTGAGGAGTGGTTGGAGTTCGGGTGTACTTCTCCTACTTCTCCATATCTAATTCTCGGATCCACTTTCTTGGGTTACGTTGGCGGCTACAATGTCCTTGAACGTATTTCTGGATAAGGTATGAATAACATATCTCTTGGCTCGACCGCACTCACTAATGCCGTAAATGATCTGGCTACCTCCACGATCTTCTTCGCAAATCGCGTGAGGTCACTGATCATCGTAATTCGAATTATCTGCGAATTGATTAGATTCACTTGTATCTAAGATCTTCTCGCTGTTACATTCAGCAGCAGTAGTTCTTTGCCACCCCCTGATTGGATGCTGGTACTAGTGCGTGGCTGGAGAGACTACTTTGTCGCATTCCTGCGACTTGATGCTGATCCCAATAATTTCTCCTGACTTCCGCAACCTAATAATATGACTATTGGGTCTGCTCTGGACGTGGTTACCGTACTTGACATCTAGTTCAGGAGCATCTTCGCATCAAAATTATCGAACCTTGAGCCCTAAGGGTTTAGAGTTTAGGGTTTAGGAGTTGGGTTTAGGGTTTTAGGGGTTTGAGATTGAGGGGTTTGGGTGTTGGGGTTGAGGGTTAGGGTTTTGGGTTGAACGTTTAGGGTTTTGGGTTTTATGTTTTTATGGGGTTTAGGATTTTTAACGAATTAGGGTTTAGGGTTTTTAGGGGATTTAGTGCTTTTAGGGGGTTTGGGGTTTAGAATTTAGGGTTTGAGTTTGGGGTTTGGGGTTTAGGTTTTATGATTTATGGTTTGGGGTTATGGTTTTGGGTTTTAAGGGTTCTGATACCTTAAATCCCAAATCCTAACCCCTAACCCGTAAACCCCTAACTCCAACTCCAACCTCCACCCCTTGACTCCTCACCCCTAAGCTTAAATCCTAAACCCTTGACCCCCGATCGTGGACACTTGACCCTAGACTCCCGACCCTAGACCCTAAACCCTAATAGACCTTAAATCCTAAACCCTAAATCCTAATAGACCCTAGACTTTAGACCCTAAACCCTAATAGTTCCTAGACCCAAAACTCTAATAGACCCCATATCCTAATAGACCCTAGACCCCAGACCTCAACCCCCAAACCCCAACCCCAAACCTCAAACCCTAAATAGTGAACCCCCTAAAAACCCTCTAACCCCTTAAAAACTCTAAACCCCAGACACAAAACCCAAAACCCTAAAACCACAAAACCTAAACCTCAAACCCCAATCCCCAATACCAAACCCAAACCTGAAACTCGAAACCCAAACCCCTAAAACCCTAAAACCGTAACCCTTCACCCCTAAACCCCTAACCCTAACCTCTAACCTAGATCCCAAACTCTAAACCTTAAAAAACCCTAAACCCAAAACCCAAAAACCTCCAAACCCCCAACCTCAAACCCTAAATGCCAAGCCCTAAACCCTAAACCCCCAATCCCTAAAAGCTAAATCTCGAACACCGAAACCCTGAAACCTCAAACCCCCAACCATAAAACTGTAACCCCTAACCCCTAACCCCAACCCCAACCCCTAACCCCAATCACTAAACCCCAAGCCCTAAACCATAAACCCTGCCCTAACCCCCAACCTCTAACACCTAACCCTAAACCTTACAGCCTAACCTCTAATCCCTAACCCCAAGTCCTAAACCCTAAATCCTAAACTATAAATCTTAAAAAATCCAAAATCCAAAACCCCAAAACACCAAACCCCAAATCCCAAGCCCTAAACCCAAATCCCAAAACCCAAAAACCCAAAAATTCAAAAACACTAAACCCCAAATCTCAAACCCTAAACCCTAAATCCCCAAACCCTTAAAGCTAAACCCTAAACCCCGAACCCTAAAACCCAAAAACTCCAAAATCCTAAACCCCAAACCCAAAATCCTAAACCCCAAACTCCAAAACCTAACCCCAAACCCCAAACCCTAGACCATAAACCATAAACCATACCCTAACCCCCTAAACCCTATCTTAAACCCTAAACTTTAAACCCTAACCCCCTAACCCTCTAACCCTAAACCTTCAAACCCCCAATCCCAACTGCCAAACCGCCAAACCCTAAACCATAAATCCCAACCCCTGACCCTAGACCGTCAACCCTAGACCCTAGACCATCAATCCTAAATCCTAAACCCCAATCCCTACCACCCAACCTCCCAACCCCTAACCCTCAATCCCCAGCCCTAAATCGAACACCTAAACCCCAACACCCAAACCCCTAACCCTTAAACCCCAAACCCTAAACCCTAAACCCAAAAACTCGAAACTAAACCCCTAAAACCCTAACCCCAACCTTTAACCCCTAACCCCCTAACTCCTAACCCCCAAACTCTAAACACTAAACCCTAAGGGTTTAGGGTTTGATGATGATGCACGGACGCTTTTGAGCAAGATGCCAAGTACGACAACCGCGTCCAGAGCGGACACGATATTCATATCATTGGTTTATGAAAGTCAAATGAACTTATTGGGATCAACATCAGCTCGCAGCAATACGGCAAAGAGGTCTCTCCAGCCATACAGTATTGCCAACATTCAATCAAGGGTTGGCGAAGAACTGCTGCTTCTGAATGTGGCAGTGAGAAGGTCCGAGATACGATTGAATGTAATCGGTTCACAGATCATTTGAATCACGATGATTAGTGACCTCATGCGATATGCGTAGGAGATCGTGGAGGTAGCCAGTTTATCTACAACATTAGTGAGCGCGGGCGAGCCAAGGGCTATGCTATTCATACCTTGTTCGAAAAGACATTCCAGCGCATTGTAGCCGCCATCGTAACCTAAGAAAGTGGATCCAGGAATTAGATGTGGAGGAGTAGGAGAAATATGCCCAAACTCCAACCACTCCTCATAATTGTGCAATTGGTAGGCGCCCAAGTAGAGGTTGTCCCATCGAATCCTCAGTCTGATCCAATGATTGTTGGTTTGCAGTATGATATTGAACCATCGAGTGGGTGGATTCTGCTGAGCGGGAAGTACGGGAATATTGTGTGAAAAGGTCTCTCCCAATTCAACGTGCAAGTCTTTAATGAAGTCCCTTAAGCTCTACTATCCCTTTCAACGTTGAACTCGTTTGTGAATTCTGCCATTAATTGAATTCAATTTTACCATTGACAATAATAATCAATCAATAAAAAAACATATAAATAATAACTCAATAAGTGCTTGTAATTATCCTTTTAAACGTTGAATTCCGCCATTAACTCAATTGAATTCTGCCATTGACAATAATAATAAATCAGTAGATAAAATAATAATAATTAAAAGCTAAAATACTAATATTAAAGTGAATCATACGATTTACTATTCATTATTTTAGTAAAACGATTCACGATTCGATTGAAGATTTGACAATAATGCCTGAGACAAGAAAAATGAAAATTATTTACTAATATTATTTCATTATTATTATTTTAGCTTTTAATTATTATTATTTTAGCTACTGATTTATTATTATTGTCAATGGCAGAATTCAATTAGGTTAATGGCAGAGTTCAACGTGTAAAAGGATAATTACAAGCACTCCATTGAGTTATTATTTTTATGTTTTTCTATTGACTGATTATTAATGTCAATGTCAGAATTGAATTCAGTTAATGACTGAATTCACAAAGGAGTTTAACGTTGAAAGGGGTAGTGGAGCGTACAGGAACTTCATTGAGGACTTGCACGTTGAATTGGGAGAGACCTTCTAACACAATATTCCCATACTTCCCGCTCAGCAGAATCCACCCACTCAATGGTTCAACATCATATTGCGAACCGACAATCATTGGATTAGGTTGAGGATTCGACGAGACAACCTTTACTTGGATGCCTACCAAATGGAGTTTTTGAGGAGTGGTTGGAGTTTGGGTGTACTTCTTCTACTTCTCCAAATCTAATTCCCAGACCCACTTTTTTCCGGACAAGGTATGAGTAACATAGCCTTTGGCCTGATTGCACTCATTAATGTCGTAAATGATTTGGCTACCTCCACGATCGTCTTCGCAAATCGCGTGAGGTCACTGATCATCGTGATTCAAATGATCTACGAATCGATTAGATTCATTCGTATTCTCGATCTTTTCGCTGCCATATTCAGCAGTAGTAGTTCTTCGCCACCCCCTGATTGGATGCTGACATTAATGCGTGGTTGGGGACACTTCTTTGCCGCAATCTCGCGAGGCAATGCTAATCCCAATAATTTTTTCCGACTTCCGTAACCCAATTATATGAATATTGTGTCAGCTCTGGACGCGATTTTTATACTTGGCATCTTGTTCAAGAGTGTCTGCGCATCATAATCATCAAATTCCAAATCCTAAACCCTAAAGTTTTAACCCTAAGGATTTAGAGTTTAGGGGTTTGGGTGTTAGGGTTTGGGTTTAGGATTAGGGTTTTGGAGTTTAAGTTTGAGGGTCTAGGGTTGAGGGTCGGGGGTTGGTGTTTAGGGTTTGGGGGTTAGGGTTTTGGGTTTTAGGTTTAAGGTAGGGTTTATTGGGTTAGGGTACGGTTTACGGTTTGGTGTCAGGGGTTAGGGTTTGGGGTTTGTGGTTTTAGTGTTTCGTGGTTTAGGATTTATGATTTAGGGTTGGGGTTTTAGGAGTTTAGGGTTTAGGGTTAGGGTTTATCGTTTAGGATTTAGGGGTTTAGGTTGGGGGTCGGGTTGGGGGTTTCGAGTTCGGGTTTCGGGGTCGAGGTTGGGGTCGGGGTCGAGGTTTGGGGTTTTAGGTTTGGGTTTAGTGTTTAGGGGTTAGGGTTTAGGGTTAAGAGTTGAGGGTTAGGGTTGAGGGTTTAGGGTTTAGGGTTTTGGATTTTTAAGGGATTAGGATTTAGAGTTTTTAGGGGTTTAGGGTTTGTGGTTTTGGGGTTTGGATTTTGGGCTTCGGGTTTAAGGGTTTTGAAACCCTAAATCCCAAACCCCAAACCCCAACCCTCAACCCTAACTCCTAAACCCTAAACCGTAAAACCTTAATTCCTAACCCCAACTCCAACCCCAACCCCAACGCCTAACCCCCTAACCCTAAACCTTAACTCTTAACCCCTAAACCCTAAACCCCTAACCCAAACCTGAAACCCAAACCCCTAAAACCCTAAAACACTAACCCCTAAACCCCTATGCCCCTAAACCCAAACACCAAACCCCAAACTCTAAACCCAAACCCCTAAAACCCTAACCCCTAAACGCCTAACCCTGAACCCCTAACTACTAACCCCTAACCCCTAATCCTAAACCCTAATCCCAAAAAACCCTCGACCCAAAACTCAAAAACCAAAAGACCCCAAAATCCCATACCCAAAACCCGAAATCCCAAACCGAAAACCCTAAACCCCCAAACCCTAAAAGCTAAACCCCGAAACCCCAAAACCCCAAATCCCATAACCCTAAACCCCAAACCCCAAACCCTAAACTCTACCCCAACCCCTAATCCCTAAATTGCTAACCTCTAACCCTAAACCCTACACCCTAACCCCAAACCCTAAACCTTAAAAAATCCTAAACCCAAAACCAAAGCCCAAAACCCAAAAACCCAAAAATCCCAAACCCGAAGTCCCAAACCCTAAATTTTAAACCCCGAAATCACGAAACCCAAAAACCCCAAACCCTAATCCCTAAACCTTAAACCATAAACCTTAAACCCCAAACTCGAAAATCTAACCCCAAACCCCAAAGCCAAAACCCTAAACCCTAAACCATAAACCCTACCTAACCTCCTAAACCCTACCCTAAACCCTAAACCCTAAACACTAACACCTAACCCTCTAATCTCAAACATTGAAACCCCCAACCTCAAACCCCCAAACCCTAAACCCAACTTGACCCTCAACCTTAGACCCTAGACCCTCAACCCCAAATCCTAAATCCCAAACCCAAACCCCCAACCCCCAACACCTAACCCGAACACCTAAACCCCAAACCCCAACACCCAAACCCTAAACCCTAAACCCCTAAAACGTTAAAACCCTAAACAAAACCTCTTAACCCCAAACCCCTAACTCCATACCCTTACCCCCCAGCCCCTAACCTTTCAATCCCAAAACCCTAAACCCTAAAACCTTAGGGTTTGGGCTTACGGTTTGGGGTTTAGGATTTGATAATGATGATGCGCGGACGCTCCTGAGCAAGATACCAAGTATGGCAACCGCGTCCAGAGTGGACATGATATTCATATCGTTGGGTTGTGGAAGTCGGAAGAAATTATTGGGATCAACATCGGCTCGCAGCAATGCGGCAAAGAGGTCTCCGTAGCCACACACTAGTGCCAGCATCCAATTAGGGGGTGGTGAAGAACTGCTACTACTGAATGTGACAGTAAGAAGGTTGGAGATAAGAAGGTTGGAGATACGAGTGAATGTAATCGATTTGCAGAATATTTGAATCACGATGATCAGTGACCTCATGCGATCTGCGTAGGAGATCGTGGAGGTAGCTAGATCATTTATGCCATTAGTGAGTGCGGTCGGGCCAAGGGCTATGTTATTCATACCTTGTCCGAAAACACATTCCAAGGCATTGTAGCTGCCATCGTAACCTAGGAAACTAGATTCGGGAATTAGATGTAGAGAAGTAGGAAAAGTACCCCCGAACTCCAACCACTCCTCAGAATTCTCCAATTAGTAGGCGTCCAAGTAAAGGTTGTCGTGTCGAATTCTTAGCCTAATCTAATGGTTGTTGGTTCGTAGTATGATGTTGAACCATCGAGTGGGTGGATTTTACTGAGCAGGAAGTACGGGAATATTGTGTGAAAAGGTCTCTCCCAATTCAACGCACAAGTCCTCAATGAAGTCCCTATAAGCTCCACTACCCTTTTTAACGTTGAACTCCTTTGTGAATTCCGGCATTAACTGAATTCAATTTTGCGATTGACAATAATAATCAATCAATGGAAAAACATAAAAATACTAACTCAATGGAGTGCTTGTAATTATCCTTTTCAACGTTGAATTCTGCCATTGACTCAATTGAATTATGCCATTGACAATAATAATAAATCAATAGCTAAAATAATAATAATACTAAAAGCTAAAATAATAATAATTAAATAATATTAATAAATAATTTTCATTTTTCTCATCTCAGACATTAGTGTCAAATCTTGAATCGAACCGTGAATCATTTTTCTAAAATAATGAATCGTGAATCGTATGATTCACTTTGTTTGCGTCCAATCGCTATTGTTAAATAAAGTGAGTCATACAATTCACTATTCATTATTTTAGCAAAACAATTCATGATTCGATTCAACATTTGACAAAAATGCATGAGATGAGAAAATAGAAAGTTATTTATTAATAGTATTTAATTATTATTATTTTAGCTTTTAATTATTATTATTTTAGTTATTGTTTTATTATTATTTTAGCTATTGATTTATTATTATTGTCAATGATAGAATTCAATTGAGTTAATAGCGGAATTCAACGTTGAAAAGGATAATTACAAGCACTCCATTGAGTTAGTATTTTTATGTTTTTGTATTGATTGATTATTAATGTCAATAGCAGAATTGAATTCAGTAAATGGTGAAATTCACAAAGAAGTTCAATGTTGAAAGGGGTAGTAGAGCATACAGGGACTTCGTTGAGGACTTGCGCGTTGAATTAGGAGAGACCTTTTCACACAATATTCTCGTACTTCCCGTTCAGCAGAATCCACCCACTCAATGGTTCAACATCATACTGTGAACCAACAACCATTGGATCAGGCTGAGGAGTCGACGGGACAACCTCTACTTGGACGTCTACCAAATGGAGTTTTTGAGAAGTGGTTGGAGTTCGGGCGTACTTTTTCTACTTCTCCATATCTAATTTCCGAATCTACTTTCATGGGTTAGGATGACGGCTACAATGCCCTGGAATGTGTTTTCGGACATGGTATGAATAACACAGTCGTTGGCCCGACCGCACTCACAAATGCCGTAAATGATCTGGCTACCTCTATGATCTCCTTCGTAGATCGCTTGAGGTCAATGATCATCGTGATTCAAATGATCTGCAAATCGATAAGATTTACTCATATCTCTAATCTTCTCGCTGCCACATTCAGCAGCAGTAGTTCTTCACCTCCCCCTTATTGGACGTGGGCACTAGTATGTGGTTTGGAGAGACTTCTTTGTCGCATTCCTGCGAGCCGATGCTAATCCCAATAATTGATTCTGACTTCTGCAACCCAATGATATAAGTTTTGTGTTCGCTCTGGACGTGGTTGGCGTACTTGGCATCCTGCTCCGGAGCATCCGCGCATCATAATCATTAAACCCTTAGGGTTCCCTTAGGGTTTAGGGTTTCAAGGTTTGGGG
This sequence comes from Camellia lanceoleosa, assembly GCA_025200525.1. Classification (NCBI taxonomy): domain Eukaryota; kingdom Viridiplantae; phylum Streptophyta; class Magnoliopsida; order Ericales; family Theaceae; genus Camellia; species Camellia lanceoleosa. The sequence goes on along the minus strand of CM045772.1, from coordinate 72,444,816 downwards.
TTTAGTTTAGGGATTTAAGGTTTGGGTGTTAGGGTTTGGGTTGAGGGTCGGGGGTTTAGGGGGTTAGGGTATGGTTTAGGGGTTAGGGTAGGTTTTATGGTTTAGGGTTTGGTATCTAGTGTTAGGGTTTGGGGTTTTAGGGTTCGGGATTTGGGGGTGTAGGTTTGGGGTTTTCGTGTTTAGGGTTTAGCGTTTCAGAGTTTAGGGGTTAGCGGTTAGGGTTTTGGGTTAGGTGTTAGGGGTTAGTTTTTAGGGTTTAGGGGTTTAGGTTGGGGGTTGCGGTTCGAGTTGGGGGTTTCGGGGTATGGGTCGGGGTTGGCGTTTGGTTGTGGGGTTTGGGTTTAGGGGTTAGGGTTAAGGGTTTAAGATTTTGCATTTTGGTTATGGATTTTGGGTTTTAAGGGGGTTTAGGGTTCTTAAAGGGTTAGAATTTAGGGTTTAGGATTTAAGATTTGCGATGGTTTGGGGTTTTGGGTTTCGGGTTTAAGGGTTTTGAAATCTTAAATCCCAAATCCTAAACGCCTAACCCCTAAAACCCTAACCCATAACCCCTAAACCCCCAACCCCAATACCCAACCCTTAACTCCTAACCCCTAAGCCTAAACCCTAACCCCCAGACCCTAAACCCCCGACCAAAAACCCCTGACCCGTGACCCTATAACCTAGACCCCCAACCCTAGTCCCTAGACCCTAAACCCTAATAGACCTTAAATCCTATTAGACCCTAGACCCTCCTATTAGACCCTAGACCCTAGATGTAACGTCCCAAATTTCTAGCCCAAATGATAATACAACAATCATGGCTCTTTCAAGGAAAGCCAAATATAAATCTCCAAACTTACATTACATGATATAATAGTTCTTCATGCAACAATACATTAATCCAACAACAGGTAAATAAACAAATAAATACATCCAAGGGTTTACAAGTTTCCAAGGCTTGAGCCTAGTTACACAAAACGATTATTTAAACCAATGCACATACAGCCCTTGGCTTACACACAGAGTCACAATAAAATGAGAGTCTCGTACTCTTATCACACATTTCTTCGCCTTTAGTTAGGTGGCATTACCACTGTGGGAGCCGAATATCAGTATATGCAGGGAAGCCGAATAATTCTGACCATAATCAGGATATATATTATATTTGGCTCCGTCCTGTACGATCCCGAAGCCGAATGCACTAATCAGCCATAGAACTAGCTGAACAGAAGGCCGAATGGGAATTGGCATATGACAAAAGGGGCCGAATGAGCAATCACGTGATGGATTAAGAGTGGGTTCGACCCTAGGGCCCAAGAGCGAATATAAATAGAGGAACATCAACCAAAAGAAAGGTATGTGAGAACAAACCCAAATACTTAAGACTCAAGTAAATAAGAGACCTATACCAACTTGTCTGTCGGAGTGCTAATTTCGGCACCCCCGATCGGAGTGTTAATCCATTTTTCAAGTGGCAATCAGAGGATCAGGGACACCCATCAGCATCCAAGAGTATTTCCAAACCTACTTCCCCACAATTGGCGCCATCTGTGGGAATACTCAAGCATATTCATGGCGAGCGTCACAGAAGATCTTCCGATAGTCACTGACAAAACTACGCCGAGACACGACGTCACTCCAAGAAACATGCTAGGACCAGAGAATATTGCCGCGCGACGTATCTTGAACTTTGATTCAGTAACTCAGACCTCACTCTCAACTTCAATGCATGAGACAATGCAGACGATTATGGATCAAGCAAAGCAAAATGAACAGCGGCTGGAGAACATGATGGCTGAGAATGAGCGCCTACGCCAGGATTTGGCCTTGGAGGCGGTGAAATCCCAACAAGTCGCATGCTAAGACCGGGTTCGACTTTCAAGAAAGAAGGACGTTCGCCGACGTCGACTTCAAAAATGCAATAATGACAGTGATTCAGACTCACCATCCCTGGTGCCCAGAAAGAAAGGGCGCGTTGATGTATCCAGCTTATCTGAAGGAAGTCCATATGCACGGCATAAACGAAGGAGAATTGATGATTCGAATGAGAAAAATAAACACAATCCATTCATGCGACAAATTGCAAGGGCTGTGTTACCCAAAAAGTTCAAGGCACCGTCGTTCACCCTCTATGATGGAAAATCAGACTCCACTGATCACATTCGCCATTACAAGCAAGCGATGACGCTCCATGTTAACGACGAAGCCTTCATGTGTTGAATATTTCCAAGCAGTCTGGGATCGTTGGCCGTGAGATGGTATTATAAACTGGAGCTGGCATCGATTAAGAGCTTCCACCAACTCCAAAAGTCATTTAGGGCGAGATTCATCACTAATGAGGTCCAGCCGAAGCAAGTTGATTCTCTTTGGGCCATGCAAATTAGACCGGAAGAAACTCTTCGTGAATACTCGGCCCGCTATTGGGAGTGCTTTAATCTGGGTGATGATACTTGCAATGATTCCATGGCCATCACCGCCTTCAAGATGGGATTGCATCTTGATAGCTCCCTCCGCAGTTCATTAACCAGGTGGCCCCCCAAAATCGTCTAGGTGTTAATGAAGAAGGTCGAAGAATATTGCAAAGTGGAAGACGATGCCCTGCGAATCAAGGTCGGACATAAAGCCGTTGAGACGGCCACGTCGGGAATTGTTTAGCCGATTGGCACTGTGCCATCAAGAAGCCCCGAGCGGCGGAGCCAGCCTAAACGAGACAAAAGGCGTGACTTGCGCTGATCAAACGACCAATGTTCACATCGAGCTAATGAACAGTATCAAGTAGATAGCAGGCGCACAAGGTGCTCAGGCAAGAAATACACGAAGTTAACAGAGTCGATCAATAAGATTTTGTCGAAGGTACAACACCTTCCGTTCTTTAAGTGGCCACCCAAGATAACGGGACCTCCCGATGCGAGAAGACAGGATAAATGGTGTGAGTATCATAAAGACCACGGTCACAACACCGATAGTTGTTATTCATTAAAAGATCACCTTGAAGAATTGGTGCACGAGGGCCGTCTTACGCAATACGTCCAAAAGAACAATTCAACAAATACAGTAGCTCTGCGGCCGGAGTCACCTCCTCTTGGTGTAATTCATATGATATATAACTTGCTGGTGCCACCCGAGGTGCACACAATCCAGTTACCGTCTAGCACCCATAGCCCAATAACGCCAGCGAAACGGCCACACGACATTGAAAGGATTAGTTTCGATGATAGTGATTTAGTTAAAGTGACCCACCCCCACACTGATCCGCTCATCATCGAGCGTGTTCTCGTTGACTAGGGCAACATTTCGGAAATAATGTATTACAAAACTTTTGTCAAACTTGGCTTTGCAGATTCAGACCTGTCTCTGGCTGATTACTCATTATTCGACTTCAATGCTAACTTGGAGTATCCTTTGGGCAAAATCATGCTACCGGTACGGGCTGGCACCAGATCGGTAGACGTAGAATCTCTAGTTGTCAAGCTTCTTTCGCCGTATAATCTCATAATGGGCCGAATTTGGTTACATAAGATGCAAGCCATGCGAAGCACCTACCACCAACTACTTTGTTTTTCGACTGAATACAGTATCGAACAAATTCGTGGCTCTCAGAAATCGGCACAGACATGTTATCTTCTAGCTACAAAGAGACCAAGGGAACTGGAAGTGCATTCAATTGAGGTACCGGATTGGGAGAGCCTCGAAGACATTGGGAGGATCCCAAGTGAAAAAACAACCGAAGCCCTGCATCGGGTTGAAATTAACGGAAGTCTTGACAAGTTCTTCATGATCGGCGCTTCCTGAGATACAGTCGAAAGGCAGGAGTTGGTAGCCTTCTTACTCGGCAATATTGATGTATTTGCATGGTCCCCATACGAGATGTTCGGAGCAAATCCATCAATGGCCCAACACTGCTTGAACGTTGATTCGAAATGTAAGCCAATTATTCAGAGAAGCCGGCGGTCAGCCGCGGAGCATACTTCGGCCGTCGTTGAAGAAGTAGATCGGTTATTTGACGTCGGGGTGGTTCGAGAAGTAACTTATCCTACATGGTTGTCCAATAGTGTGGTCCTAAAGAAGAAGAATGACTCTTGGCGTGTCTGTGTGGATTTTACGAACTTGAACAAAGCTTGTCCCAATGACTGTTTTGCCCTGCCTAGAATAGACCAACTCGTAGATGCAACGGCACATCATTAACGCATGAGCTTCTTAGATGCGTACGGGGGCTATCATCAAATTGTCACGCATCTAGAAGATCAAGAAAAAACCGCATTCCTCACCCCAAGAGGAACCTATTGCTACAAGGTTCTACTTTTTAGGCTGAAGAATGCGAAGGCAAGTAGGCTATTGCCGATGCTTCGTTCAAGATTTGTCAAAGATAACATCACCCTTGGCTCAACTAACTCAGAAAAATACACCCTTTAAATAGACGAAAAAGCAAGAATGTTGCTTCCAAGAGTTGAAAAACAGACTTGTGACAGCTCTTATACTAGCACTCCCTACGGGAACGGAAGAGTTTGCAATTTATAGTGATGCCTCATACAATGGTTTTGGTTGCGTCCTTATGCAAACTGGAAAAGTCATTGTGTATGCCTCACGTCAACTAAAGACCTATGAGAAGAACTACCTGACCCACGATCTGGAATTAGCCGCAGTAATCTTTGCCCTCAAGATCTAGCGTCATTATCTCTATGAAGTAACCTGCAAGATTTACACTAATCACGAGTCATAAATATCTATTTACATAGAAAGAACTGAATATAAGGCAACCATGATGTCTAGAATTTATGATAGACTACAATGTAGAGATCCATTACCATCTAGGCAAAGCTAACGTGGTAGCAGATGCGTTGAGTCGAAAGACTACCACAAGTTTGGCATGTATCCTCATCCCTCGCAAGATCAATGGATTGCTCGTCAACATAATTGTGGAACCCATGTTGGTTGAAGAAATTAGAGCACGCCAATGTGAAGATAAACTTTTGAAGAAAAAATACGAGAAGCAAAAAAGTACGCCCGATCCTGACTTCACTAGAAGCAATGGGTGTCACACCCCAACTCCAGGCATGACTAGCCGTGGCCCACAGGGACTTCACCCAAGGCACATGTAAACCTAAGCATGATCCCAAAATCACAAAAGCCTAGAAATAAATAAATCAAAACCCAAACCAGTGACAAGTCACAAATATAAATGGTAAAACTAGCCATAATCAACTTCCAAAAATATATACTAAATGGAACACATACTGCCCATAAAATAAAATAATTCTAAATAAAATCCAACCACAATTTATGCATAAAATCAAAATAACAAGCTAAAACAAAATAATGAATGTCCTAGAGGTCCATGCAATTGAGTCCCCACTACGTCATCAGTCCACTCTAAGTTCTTCTAACACCTGGAAATGATAAACAACTAAGTCAATTGATAGCTCGATGAGTAGCGACATGGATAGTAAATACAGTTTTGAAAATAGGGTTCAATTCCAAAATAAGATATATATCACAGAAATTAGATTGGGATACAGTCTTGATAAAGATAATCTGTGTAAAAAAGAATGTTCAACAGTTCAACAGTTAAAATATTCATGTCTCTCAAGAACATGATAAATGACATTTTTCACTTAAAACAAATTACAACATGAACACTAATAATTTCTTGGGTACCAAGAATAACAAGTAACATGCCACAAAGTTCTCAAGGCAATAAGCCCATTGGATCCAATATCGAACCAAAAGTCATCCTCGGGGTGGCAACCCAGGCCTTTTCTCTAAGAGGATCCGATTGAAGGTTACCTAGCCTAGCCTAGGTATTTTCCTTACAATCGTTGAATACTAGAGTCATCATGGCCCAACCCGAATCTGTTCCCTAATGGCCAGAGTCACCACACACCGTAGAATAATTTCCTTGGACTAAAATACACAAATGGTCTCAATAATCAATACAATTCAGTTTTGGAAAACATTGTAGTTCACCATTATAAACATGAGACCATAAAAAATAGTTTACAGTATGTCAAGTTTAAACGTTTCAGAAATAATTTAATTCCATTGATAATATAATAATTTATCAAAACAATTTATTCTTGACACAACAATTTAATTTTCCAACAGCTCAGAGTAGGGAAACATTTATAAAAATATGTAGCGTGCAACTACTCACCTGAAAACAAAATAATATAATACTCGAATAGAGGATGAAAGTACAACTAATGCCCTGAACCAAATATGAAAACTACACGTCACAACTAATTCAAAAATACTAAAAAGAATAACAAACTAAGCACCCCACACTAAAGTGCACTAACACAGCTCAACCCCACTCACCGTTACGCTTAAATAATACCTGAGTTCATGTTCTTCAAGGTCTCAAATTACTCATAACATGGGTTCAGATCGAAACTTAATTAAAAGTAACTTTAAAATAAAACAGAATTTTAAACAAGTTTTCAATTTATTTACTAACTTTGAAAATTAAAAAACTCACTTCACACTGTTCGAAAAATTCCAAAACCCTCTAGATAACAACTAATATATCCTAAGTTTCAAACCTAATTGATTTTACTTGATCTTCTTATCAAAATAATTATTTACAATTAATTATGTCCAAACAGGTTATTTTTTTGTAGCACTTTAAAGAAATTAATGGCTTTCTTATTATACATGAGCAATCAACGTAAGGCCAAAAATGTAAGAAACTAGACTCGTAAACAGTTCTAATGACACTGATTTAATAATTTTCAGATTTATACCTAAAGAGAATGACACTTTTGACGTTACTGTTTTACACCAATTTTCTGGACAAATTTGAACGCACCAGTTAATGTAGATTTTGACTCCCAAAAATTATGAGAAAATTCTCATATGAAATTAAATATGTAATTAACCTACTGTAAAAATCTCAGTTCAAAATTCATCAGTTTGATATGATTCCTCGATTTTTAAAGTTTGTGGTTCTGTACATAATTTTTAAACTAAGAATTACACTCATTCTTTACACACAATTTATTTCCTCAGGTTTCTTAACAATGTATATATATACAAAATACATAAACCTATAACATCTCCATAAATGAACTAAATAATAATAGAATAAGGATAAAGATGAAAGAAAGAGGAAAACTTAGGAGAGCTATCCTTTGGTGATCACACACAGCACTACACACCCAATTTTTCCTTTTTTGCAACCTCTTCTCCCCCTCTCCCCCCCCAATCTCTCTCTCCTGCGGCTACTGTTGTTGCTAGGAACACTAGGGGTTTTTTATATATATATATCTAAACAAATGGTTTTAAATTATTATCTCTTTATATTATTATATTTTCTATCTCCAATAATTTAAATAAAATATAACTATTATTATATCAAAATATACTTACTAATTTGCCCCCTATTTATTTTTTTCAATAATAAATCTTGCCTCTCAATTAAAAGACTTTCACCATAAATTTATTTTAGGTTTTAAAATTAATTAAAAGACCTTCCAATAATATTTAGTTTGCACGTAAAGATTCACAAGTAAAATATTTGAGATTGTAAAATAATTATTACTTAATTATTTATTTGATTTGTATATTCGGGTTCTCACAATGGGAGGCTAAAATTTCGAAATCGAATTTGCGTACCCAACATTCTAGAACTCAAGAAGAATATATTGGTAGAAACCTATAGCTCGTGGTTTGCGGCTCACCCTGGCAATACAAAGATGTATCACGATCTGAGGGAACACTACTGATGGATAGAAATGAAAAGAGACATAGCAAGCCATGTCTCCAAATGCCTGCATTATCAATGTGTTAAAACAGAACTCCAGGGACCTACAAGAGCATTGCAACAATTCTCTATTCTTGAATGGAAATAGGAGCACATTATTATGGACTTCGTGGTCAGGCTGCCGCAATCAACCTCAAAGAATGATGCAAGATGGGTTATAGTAGATTGATTGACTAAGTCGGCGCATTTTCTACCAATTAGAATCACGCACTCCTTAACTAAGTTCATGACTCTATACATTAAGGAAATTATTCGTTTGCACGGTACCCTAGTTTCAATCGTGTTTAACTGGGACCCCCACTTTGTGTCTCACTTCTGGAACAAATTGTAAGAAGCTTTGGGAACCACATTGAAGTTTAGCACTGCTTATCACCCACAAATTGATAGGCAATCCAAAAGAACAATCCAAACTTTGGAAGACATGTTACATGTGTGTGCTAGACCTCAAAGGTCATTGGGATACCTTTAGTGAAATTCGCCTATAACAATAGCTATCAAGCAAGCATCGGAATGGCACCGTACAAAGGACTGTATGGAAGGAGATGTTGATCACCTCTTTGTTGGGCAGAAGTTGGGGACAGAAAGTCATTAGGCCCTGAAATCGTGCAAATAACGAGTGATTATCTAACAACGAATTCGCATTACCCAGAGCTGCCGAAAAAGCTATGGAAATACACAGAAACGAGACTTAGAATTTCAAATAGGAGATCATGTGTTCCTAAAGATCTCACCAACAAGAGGGGTTATCCGATTTGGAAAGCAAGGAAAGTTAAACCCACGTTATATTGGGCCATTCGAGATACTAGAAAGGATTGATCCTGTGGCATATCGCCTTGCACTGCCACCTGAGCTGTCCAATGTTCACAATGTATTTCATGTGTCAATGCTCCAGTGATATCTTTGAGATCCAGAACATGTCATTAATCACGAAGACGTCGAAGTTCAAAACGATCTCTCTTAAGAAGAACAATCGATACAGATCCTTGACCGTCGTGATCAAATTTTCTAAAACAAGACTATACCTCTTGTAAAAGTTTTATGACGAAATCATTGTGTCGAAAAAGCTACGTAGGAAATAGAAAATCAAATACGGACCAAATACCCACACTTCTTCAAATACCAAGGTATGACAAGTTTGGGGACAAACTTCTATTTAGGAGGGGAGAAATGTGACACCCCAAATGTTCAATTAATTTAACACCACTTAATATTAAATTTTGGAAGCATGTGATTAAAAGAGTTAGATGTTATTAAATTTTAGAGTATTAGAAAAAATTATAAATAAAATAGTATATTTTTTTGAATTTTTCTGAATAGTTATTCACATTATTTTAAATTTAACGGTCAGTATATTTTTATACTGAAAATTATTTCAAAAAAATAATTTTAACTTTATATTATTATTTGATATTATTTTGAGTATTATGGTATTTTTCTCTATATTTTTCCGATATCAAAATACACTAAAATATAACATTTTCTGTGTGAAAAAAATAGATGCCCCCAAGTTGTCTTGCTGCCCACACCTCTTGTCGCCTACGCCCTGTTCACTATATATAGATGCTAATAATTTTATGCATCATCATCTCTTTCCCCAAACTCTCTTATTCTCTCTGTTAGGCACCAAAAAAAAAAAAAAAACCCTTTTAAGTTTAGTGGGAGTATTTAGTGGGTCACAATAAATGGCGTAAAAAGTTGGAATTGACATTAAGGTGAATTATATTATAGTTCGAGTCATCATAAAATATTTTACGTATATCTTGAGTTACCACAATTTATTTTATGCAATTCATGTTTTTTACATTATATTAATATTTCAATTATGTTAATTATTTTCTGAATTCTGTTTACTTAAACTAAAACCCATGGATATGCTTGTTTAAATTTTAGAAATTATTTGACAATAATTTTATAAATATTTATTTTTGTAAGTACTACCATGGAAATTCCATACCTTGAGGGACTTAAATAACCATTGGCCTCTGAACAGTCACTTTGTGGCCCTTTGTTTGTCATGGATCCGGTGACCTCTGTTCTGATTGTCACTCCAGTGACCTCTGTTCTGTTCTGTTCTATACCGTGGTTATGATTACTTGCTTATACGATTTCTACATTCTACTTCTGTTATTTGAAATTAATTATGTATTTCAGTTACCAAACTAACCTCTGTTTATCCAAATAATTATCCATGGTAATTTTTGTACCCTCATGTTCACTGTATGATATTTCTCACTCTGCCATGTGCTTATAGCTGTTAATCACTTTTAGGTGACGTGTAAGGATCAGTACATGGGATAGGCACAAGGCACTTTGTAGTCATAGTGCCGCTTTGGTGTTGTAATTAAACAGAAGCTCCAATGTATACGTTTTTGTTATACTTAAAGAAAGATTTGGGTACCATTTTATTTTACTCCGTTACACTATTAATTTGTTATGACTTTAGTTATTGTCTTGTTGCGACGCCGAACCTTTGGGTGCCGGGTTTGGGTCATGACATACCCGTTGTCACTAGACCACCGCTTAGTTATGCTTAAAGGCCTTACCCCCCGACCAACCACAAGATGAATCATAGGTATTGACCTCGTATGAAGGAAAATCCCGATCTCCCTTTTTACATCATTCGTGGACTGATTCTAACGGATTAGGCTCTTTTCCTCTTATGAGTACTTACTATAAAGGGTGTCGGTTGAATGAATGCCCTTCCTTTTTTTTTAGGATATGACATGCTATGGCGAAAAAGACAAGAAATAAAGGAAAGTCGCTCCCTCCCTAAGAATGAATGTTGGAAATTCTTCGATGACATGTTCCTTTGAGTGCACAATTTCTTAGTTGTGCCTCTTTGGTACCGAGCTCTTTGATGGCCTTTCTTTATCTGATCACGATAAAAGTAATAATTCGACAAAAGGAGGATTATTCAGGGCTCAATGGATAATGGGGATGGAATAGTGGTTGGATGGTTAGGACACCCTATCTTTAGAGATAAAGAAAGCGTGAAATGACTACTTTCTGACTATAAACCTTCCTACTGCACCTTTCTAGAAAAGAATGACTGGTTAATTCTTTCAACTTACTGTAGGTTGCTCGTATTCTCCGATTGAAGAGAACACTAAGCCAGGTCAGGAATGCACCAAGGTGGAAAAGTCCTTTGTATAAGTCAATCAATCAATAGTGGAATAGAAGAGTCACAGTAAGAGTCTCATCCAATTGCCTAGTGTAGGCTTAATGAACTTCTCTATCTCGGTCCTCGCTCTCTACCCGATGGGTTTGTGCTATTGCCGATTTTAGCATTTGGTTATCAGCTCAAATCTTATAGATAACCTAAACCACCTCGTGGGCTTGCTTCTCCTAGTATTCCATGCAGTCACGCCATTCCTTCGCGCTGAATTCCCATCGCTCAACCGTAGGAAAAAATTCTCCATCTTGGGAGTCAGACTTGCAATCAATCCCTTTTCATCTTAGGCGCACAACTGTGCACTCTCTGAAACAGAAAGATAAAGACCACTTTTAAAAGTACCTGCCAACTCCTCATCGGAGGCTTCGTTAGTGGGCTGGCCCATCAAAAGTCTTGTTCCTTCGCCCCTCCAAATCATCCTCTTGAAGCTCATTCTCTTTATCATAAATGATTTGCTTGCCCCGAAATGACCGGCTTATCAGATTAAAGCAAGAAAGCAAGAAAAGAGATAAGCGTTAGAAAGAGGTAGGAGCATTCACTCTTGCTATGCCACACTGTCATACTGTTAAGTAAGGAATTCCCTGCAAGGCAGTTATCGGCGTCTGTTTACGAAAGTTTTCTTTTTTGTACTTGCTTGAGGTTATGTACGCTTAGTTATCTTTCTCTATGTAACATCGAGAAATGGAAAGACTTTGTCTAGCGGTATCATATATAAGAGACTAAAATAGATGCTTCAAGTATTTAGTTACCAGCTTAAGACCACGTCTTCTGCTGTCGATTCGCAGGTGACTGGTCGGCCTGCCTTTCACTTCTGCACCCATCTTCTAGTTGTAAAGTAAAGCTCCTTCCATTGTGAAGACTGTAATGAGTGGGTGGCTTTCTATATAGCACTCTCTTTCATTCCATGGTGAGAGTAGACCAGGAATGATGCAAGTTTCCTCTTTCCACTTTTAGCTAATCCTAATTAACTACCTTTCGATTCAATGTAAAGCCTTCTTCTGTAGGGAGCAATACAATAAAAGGGATGCAAGCACAGAATCCTATAAACTAGCCTACCTTCCTATTGTTTTAGTCATCTTTATTTCCTCTAGTTCTAGAGTCTTTGGTCTGGAGTTCTGTTTAGTAGCTAGCTTTTCTAATATCTTTTCTAGTTGTGTTTTTTACCTCTTCCCGCCAAGAAAGAACTAAGAGTCCCTTGATGACCCCCCATTTTCAAGACAAAAAAAGTAGAAGCGGGAATTCACCCTACCTAGTCAAGTCAGCAAAGCTCTACATTTTCTACTCTATCCCCTCAAGTGAGGAAAGAATAGATCGATATGTGATGTGAAAGTAGCATTGCTAAAAGAAAGACCAAGGCTTGAATCAGATTGGTGTACTCTCTTCACTTATAAAAGATAGGATGTGAGAATGTGTACGACCTGCGAGAGGTGAAGTTCATTGGCTTGATAGTGGGTCATGGTATCTGACGGAACATTGGCCTCCTTCTCACTATGGCTCGCTCTACCTTCTTTTAGCTATGGGCATGTCCAATCCGATAATAGTCCTCGGTGGGGTTTCCATGTTATGGACGCTCCAACCACATTTCAACATGCTATTAGGAAGACTATGGATGCACCGACTTCGAGTCGTGCCTTCGACCGTTCAGCAAAGAATCAAGTATCTCAAAGGGGACTGTATGGTCACTTTGGATAGTAACACTTCTGTACATCCACCCCCAATGTGACCACCCCTTTACTAGAGATCCACCATGGAGATAAGGATGTCTTCCTCTTAGGCTTCACCTTGGCAGAAGCTCAGATAGTACAATCTATCTTGGCGCTTGAGGAGGATCAATATGTTGGTGCACCCTTTATTCTTATGATAAACAAACAAGGATAAATTCCTAATTTCGATCTGGGAAGGAGCAGTAAATAGGGAGTTACAAAGGTGCCAGAAGTCAACAACCATTTGTTAACCTTTAGGCTGGGATATCAACAAACAAAAGAAGATTTGATGGCAAAGGCGATTGAAGCACAAGACAAGGCAAGGGAAAAAAGAGAGGGTAGAAAATGCAAGCTCAAGTACAAACCCATCCAAGGAACCCTCAACGGGGATTTTGTTAAGAGGAGGAGAAGACTTTCCATTTTGTGGGTTTCTAGAACCTTGGGTTGATCATGTGACAAGGAAAAGATATTCGGGGTTTGAAATTTTCTTTGATCACGAGCTCACAAATAGCGATGAAGATTTCATAGACCTAGATATAGACATTGGGCAAGATAGATATGATAATTCAAGCTAGGAAAGAAAAGACTAGATAGACAATTTAAATGGTGTTGATATGAAGACTAGCTTGAGTACTAAGACTGGTTATGTTGACTCCGGGAATTTCAATGCCATGATGATGCTAGAAAATGGAACTTTTGAGGAAGACGTCGCCAAATACATAGTTGATGCAATGGAGGGTCAAGTGTAAAACTGGTCCATCACAAAGTGTATTGTTTACAAGTCTAACAGCGAGTCTAGTAGCGAGTCAAGTAAATCGGAATCTGGCCTGTCAGACTTTGACACATCCAATGACTTGTATAAACCTAGGGGTCAAGATTGAGTCTAAATTTTCTGTTTATTTTGAGTTTGAGTCAGATGTAAGTTCCCCTGCTTCAATTAATGAAAAAATGGATGATTCTAGGTATCCTGTAGTGCCATTAGTTAACAACATTGACCTCGCCAATTTTAAAAATGAAAAAGATTGCAAGAAAGAAATTCCTCAAAGCATAAAAGACTTAATTGAATGGGAAGAGGAGAGGCGAGCTAAACCTGTCATGAACGAAATAATCTCAATAAACCTAGGCAATGAGGAAAATCCTCGCATGGTCCAAATTGGATCCACACTGTCTTCAGAGGAACGCGAGCGCCTAGTCTCCCTTTTAAGAGAATTTAAAGATGTTTTTGCATCCTATGAAGACATGCCTGGAATCGATCCTGAGATTTTACAACAAAAAATCCCCTTAGACCCGTGAAACAAAAATTAAGAAGAGTTCGTCCAAATTGGGCCCTTAAGATTACAGAAGTAACGAAACAAATCAATGCTGGATTTTTAATAGTATCAGAATATCCGACGTGACTAGCCAACATAGTTCCAGCCCTGAAGAAAGATGGCAAAATTAGAGTTTACATTGACTTTAGGGATTTGAATAAAGCCATGCACTTATATCATTTATGGTTGGGTTTTCTAGATACAATCAGATCATGATGGCATCGAAAGACAGAGAGAAGACAACCTTCACTACTCCGTAGGGACATACTGCTATAGGATCATGTCGTTTGGACTAAAAAATGTCGGAGCTACCTACCAGAGAGCCACTACCACACTGTTGCACGACATGATTCATAAGGAGGTAAAGGATTATGTAGATGATATGATTGTCAAGTCCAAGGAAAGAAAAGGCCATTGCGCCACTTTGGAGAAATTCTTTGAGAGGATCCGTGAGTACAAAGTAAGGTTGAATCTGTAGAAGTGCACATCCAAGGTAACAGCAGGGAAGATGTTGGGGTTCTTAATCACACAAAGGGGTATAGAAGTGCATCCTTCCAAGATTAAGGCTATTTTAGAAATGCCCCCACCAAGGACTGAAAACGAGATGAGAAGCATTCTAGGCAAGGTGTAGTTCATAAGTCGACTCATTTCAAAGTTGACGTCAACATGTGAATCGTTGTTCAAGCTTCTGAAGAAGGGAACCAGGTTCCATTGGGATGAAAGATGCCAATTCACCTTCAAGCAAATCAAGCATTACCTGCAAATTCTACCAATATTATCACCACCGGAGCCTGGGAGGCCCTTGACTCTATATTTATCAGTGATAGATTCAACCATGGGATGTGTGTTGGCACAAGAGTCAAAAAAAAAAAAGAAGAAAAGGCCATCTATTCACCTTAGCAAAAGGTGTTGGACTATGAGTCTTGGTACACACCATTAGAGAGGACATGTATTGTATTGGTGTGGGCCACTAGAAAGTTGCGACATTATTTGCTTGCCCATTTAGTGGTGTTGGTTTCAAGACTAGACCCTATCAAATATCTTTTTAAAAAACCAACATTAACTGGTAGGCTAGCATGTTCGTTGCTACTTTTTGCTGAGTTTGACTTAAAGTAAGTCACCCGAAAGTCAATGAAAGGTAGGGCAGTAGCAAAATTTTTGGCTGGTCAACTGACCGGAGGGAAAGGATAGCTCAGAATATTTGTTCCCAGATGAAGAGATCATGTAAGTGATGGAAGAAACCTAGAAGTTATATTTTGACGGGGCTTTAAACCAAATTGGCTATGGGATAAGGGTCGTCCTTATTGCCCCTGATGAGTTACATGTCCTGTTAGCCTTCAAGCTCCATTTCGACATTTCAAACAACCAAGCAGAATATAAGGCATGCGTTGCTGGATTAGAGGCGGCCCTTGAATTAGGGGTAAGACGGTTGGACGTTGTTGGTGATTCAAATCTAGTAGTTTCACAAGCCAGGAAGGATTAGAAAGTCAAGAAAGAATAGATGAAAGCATATCACCATACCCTAGATTGTCTATTGCCAAGGTTTGAGAAAGTCACATACACCCACATAGTTAGGGAGAATAGCCGTTTTGCTAATGTTTTGGCAACTTTGGCTTCTATGGTAGAAATCCTGGAAGGAATCAAAATTGAGACCAATCATCATAGAGCAAAGGTATGTGCCATCATACGAGATGGTCGCCACCGTAGAAGAAGTCTAAGATGGGCACCCTTGCTATTTCAACATTTGGAACTTTGTAGAAAAATGAGAGTATTCGCAAGGAGCAACAGAGAAAGATAAAAGGGCCATTCGACGTTTAGCAACCCAATACATCTTGTGTAGGGGTAGACTGTACAAGAGGGGTAATTTAGGGATGCACAAACCGTGTGTCGATGTAAAGGAAGGGGGCAAGATCATGGAATCAATACATGGAGGAGAATGCGAGGCATATGTGAATGGAGTTATGCTAGCTAAGAAGATCTTCATGCAAGGGTACTACATGGGCTACCATGGAGAACTTGCGTATAGTTCATCAGAAGGTGCCACAAATGCCAAATCCATGTGAATCTCATGAATGTACCACTCTGGCGTCTGAATAACTTAACCTCACCTTGGCCTTTCTCTGTATAGGGAATTTATGTAATTAGGGCAGTCGTGCCAAAGGGATCAAATGGACATGAGTACATACTAGTGGTTATCGATTATTTTACCAAATAGGTTGAAGCAACACCTTTTTCGGTCCTCAAAACCTCACATGTGACCAAATTCATCCAAAATAATATCATCTACAAATATGGTGTGTCGAATGAAATTGTATCAGATCATAGCTCTCACTTCAAAGGAGAAGTAGCAGATTTGCTCGAAAAATATGGTGATATCAAAAGAACGTAAAAACCTTTCTACGAAAGACCATCAATATATACAGAGATTGGGCAGACAATTCGCGTTATGGGGATATCAAACACCGATCAAAACTTCAACTTGGGCAACTCCCTATTCTCTAGTCTATGGAATGGAGGTTGTCTTACCTATCTAAATTGAGATTCCTTCACTACATGTACTGGCAAAATGTCAAATTGAGGAGGCGGAATGGCAAAAGAGTAAGTTCAAAGAATTAATGCTTTTCGATGAAAGGAGGCTCCAAGCCTTATATCATGTTCAAGGTTACCAACGGAGGATTGCTCAGCATTTAAGAAAAAGGTGAAAGCTAGGAATTTTAAAGAAGGAGATCTAATACTCAAAGAGAACCGGGCTCCAGTGCATGACCCAAGGGAAAAGTTCAAACCAAATTGGACGAGGCCGTATATCATCAAAAAGATCATGACTGGATGGGATAGAATTCACATAGCCTATCAACTTGGACAAGTTAAAGGAATACTATCCTTGAGAGAGCTTATTAAGCCGAAAACCTAAGAGGGCGACCTACGCAAAATTTAGAGTGTAAAAAAAAAAAAAAAAAAAACAAAAACAAAAAAAAAACAAAGGCGCGCAAGATTGAAAACCTGAAAGAGCAATCTTGGTAAAAGTTAGAGCACAAAAGGAAAGTGTTAATACCCTAGAGAACCTGACTCTGAACTACGAATGGCCTAATTCGCAGCCTTAGGATACATAGGCAACTTCACCCTGAGGTTCGGCCCTATCTCATCCAGGTCTAATCACTCGTTAGCACCAGTTGTCAGCATCAAGTGCTAGGTTTTTCAAGCATCGTACAACTTCTAGAATTAGTTGTGGAAACTGTGTGATTAGTTAGCCAGAAAAATTATCATCACTTTTTACAAGGAGGGTGAGTGATTCGTGTTCCTTTTTTTTTTTTCAAAAAAGCCCTCATTGCGTTATTTAATTTCGAACATAACAAACTAAATCCCATTCAAAGAAAGTTTTGAAACATCAAAAATGTAAGTGGAGGTAAATTGGTGACCTTAGGGGCATTGTGGATAGAGTTAGAGTCGTTCAGATTTTGTTTCACATATGCTCTCATATAATTCCATGCTATTCTCGAAGAATCTGCTTGCCAAATTGTTGCAAGATCAAAAAGGACTTCCATGCCTGGCTATATCTCTGTAAGTCCAAGAGTCTATCACATCATGCCGCCTCTTTAACAAAATCCATCCTTACCCAACCATGCCCAAGCATGGTATGAAATTGCCGAGTAAGAGGTAGAAGCTGCCCGTACCTTCAATTTGTCCATCAACCATATCTGGGAAAAGAAAGAAAAAGAAAAGAGAAATAAAAGAATAGAGAGATATGAGTTGAGTAGAAAAAATGAGTTGGGGTGTGCTAAAAATAGAAAAGAGAGATAAAAGAATAAAGAAGTGTGAGATGAGAAACCAAGTGAAATGGGTGGTACCTAGAGCAATAATGGACTCCCACCAAATTCCATGGTTTTATTGGCGTCGACTTTGTCCAAACCAATCAGGGTCTCTACAAAGATCAATCCAACCAAGCTTGTCCTGTCCCTAACTTTCCTGGCCGCATTCGCCAAGATAGGGGCTGATTACTCTACTACTTGGCATTGCTAAAAGATTGGGCAAATAAACAGATATATGGAACAGTTTGCTAAGAAACAACAACAAACCAGCAAGCATATCAAGCATGGCAATTTGATTCACTTCACGACAGGGCTCTCACCTTTCAAAGAAGCAATAGGGGCATTTTGATCAATCTTAAGTGGTTAAGATGTTTGTTAGATGTCCTTTTCAAGTTGTAATTTTCATTTATGCTCTTGTTGAAACTTTGTATAAAGAGTCACTATTAGATTTAATAAAGAATGCACAATTAGAGGGAATCTAGTTAAAACTCCATTTCGTGAATTGTGGAAATATCTTTCCTGCACGCATTTTGCGCAACAATATCTAAAAGGAAAGCCGGAGGAACACTTTATGGATCAATGCAAGAAGAATTCTCAAGGCATGCGAAGGCATCAAAAGAATGGGAGGGCCGACAGAACCTATCATAGTAGAAAAAGGGCTCTTCTCATCATCATTATCACTGCCCTCGTCAATAAAATTCACCACATAAGAGGTCCTTAAAAACTTTTGCCCAAAGAAGAGGCCTCGAAATGTAAAAACACTTCCAAATCTGGACCAGATTGGAGTATAAAAATCTCGAGGCTTTAATTGTTTGATAGAAGTCTTGAAGGGAACTGTGATTGCATCGCAAGCTATTACACTTGTTCTTTTAGAACATAGATGGAACTAGTGTACATGAGCTGCATTCCCAGGAAAACACAGGATTAAGATATTTCCTTGAAATCTTGGATAAAGAGCCATGGAACTAGCTAAGCAGAGGCATCGTTTAGTATACCAAAATGGTCTTGGTGTAATTAACTAGTATCGAAGTATGTATCCTCTCACATGCAAAGGCCAAAAGATCAAAGAAGGTAAGGATCCATGGAAATTTTGCAAAACTTTTGGATAAAGTGCTACACAGTCAAGACACTTCAGTCATATTAGTTGGCAAAATGGAAGGTTTTGGCCACGATCATGAAATAACTTGGCCTCCTAATCTGAGCAAGATGAAAATAATAAGTTGGTTGGCATGAGAAATCAAGAGCTTCTTGATTACTTTAGTTTTGACACCCTCTGGACATCCTCAAGGTACATGTATATTCTAAACTCAAGCTTACACATTGGCACACCTTTTGAGCCACATCATCTTATTGGGCTCAAGTATCGGCACGTCATTCAAGGCACATCATCTTAGCATTCTAGGCATTGGCACGCCTTTTGAGGCGCACCATAGACTAAAACTTAGGCATTGGCATGCCTTTCGAGGCATATCATGAACTCAAACTTAGGCATTAGCACACCTTTTGAGGCATATCATTTTATCAAACTCGGGCATTAGCACACCTTTCAAGGCACCATCATTGACACGTCTTTTGAGGTATAATTATTTTATCATATTTATGGCATTGTCATTGGCACACAAATCACTTGGCATGGCAAAAATATTACTCAAAATCACATTTGACATCATGACATAAAAACTAGCAAATTCTGGCACCAACTTGGCAAACACCTGATAAACCTTGACAAATTCTGACACATTTTGGCAAAAATACTTGGCACCATTTAATACATTATGGTAAACTTGGAACCACTAGGTATCACTTGGCACCCATTTAAACCTCCATGTATTGCCGATGTGAGTATGGAAAGGCACCACTTAGCATTTAAAATTCTCTCGTCTTGCCAATACAAGCACAAAATAGCATTTAAACCCCCATGTTTTGTCGATGCGAGCATAGAAAGGCGCCACTTGGCATTTAAAATTCCCACGTCTTATCGATACGAGCATGGAATAGGATTTAAACCCCCATGTTTTGTCGATGCGAGCATGGAAAGGCACCACTTGGCATTTTAAACCCCCACGTCTTCCTGATGTGAACATGGAAACAACATGAAATAAACCCCCATGTCTTGCCAATTCGAACATGGAAAAGGAACTACTTGGCATTTTAACTCCCATGTCTTGCCAATGCAAGCGTGGAAATGGCATCAAACAAAACCCCATGTCTTGCTGATGCGCGCATGGAATGACACCTAATAAACTCCGCATCTTGTCGATGCGAGCGTGGAATGGCATTCATTAAACCCCATGACTCGTCGATACGAGCAAAGGATGGCATCACCTGGCATTTAAACACCTCCATGACTCGTTGATACAGGCATGGGAAATCACCATTTGGCTCTTAATGAAACCATGACTCATCGATATGAGCATGGAATGACATACAATAGCATACCCTTGCCTCGTCGAAATAGGCATAGAATGGCATACCTTGGCATCATAATGGCATCCCTCTAACCACATAGCAGTGTGCTTTATTATTTGGAATAGTTTTATCTAGAAAAAATTTGCAGGATTGGCACAAACCTAGAAAAGAATGGAAAGGAACTTGGCATAGGTACGACAAGGTGAGTATGACAGATACCGTCTACTCTTGTCCCTTTACAATGCATGCTTGAATGAATGCTTGAGTTCCTGTTGCACACACTCCCTCACATATATTTTTGCACAATTGCCCCCGAACTGCACTAGTCTGATTCCTTGCAATTAAGGATATGTAGGCAACCTACGAGTTCGATCACTTGCATGAATGTATGGCACTGCCTTAAGCCTTAGGGTTAAGTCAATTGGGATGGTCTCGGGTCTTTGACATTCGTTTCTCATCACTCCATGATTGTTTGAGCTCTGTTAAAGAGAGACAACTGTAGACACTCTATTTTTACTAACCTTAAGATTTTGGGCGCTTACAAGCCTCCTGATGATGAAATGGTACTTACTTCATCCCAGAAATGTTTAAAGTTTATTTAGAGTTGTTGTATAAACCTGTTTTATCCAAAAATTAACTTTTTATAAAAATGACCATTTTACCCCTGGACTCATTTTTAGCCAAAAAAAACCAGTTTTTTAACCCTGGAAAGCCTGATTGTTCCTTGATTGATCGTATTTTTCTAAATTAGTGACCTATTTTATTAAAAAAAACATTGATTAAAATGCAATTCAGGCTTACTTGTGTCATAAGCAAGCCAAAGGCATAGGATCATGTAGTTGTGCATGCATGCATGGCATGTGTACCAAGGCAAAGTGCACGTGTGCACGTTAGAAATGAGTGCTCATGTTGTTTGTATGTGCACACAATCATTGTGCGTGCGCACATGGTCAATACATGCGCACATTGAAGCATCGCAGAGTTATTTTTGGTAACTCAATTTTGGTGCATTTTTTTGTAGGAACAGTGGAGGGGAAAGTGATGAAACCCTAGAAGGGTTCCAGAGGCTTCCCCCAACTCTATAAATAGAGCCTCTCCCTCTCCCTTTGAAAGGGTTAAGGACTTGAAGCCTTTTTGTGCATTTTAAGAGCTAAATACACCCTCTCCTCCTCTCCTCCGGCCTTAGCTCTAAAAATATCATATCCATAGCAACTCTAAACACTAAAGAACACTTATGGACTGAAGAACTTCAACCTAAATTCAGATTCCAAGCCTGAGGCAAGTTTGCAAGCAAAGAACTTGTTGTTTCAATGCGTTATTCTCCGCATGCTCTTCGGTTCTTAAAAACCAGCAGGTAAACTAGTTCTAATCTCTGTATTTCAATAGTCCTTTTGCTTATTTTTAGTAGTCAATCCATGCTAGGTTGTTAGTCCATCTTAACATCATGTAGTCTTTTAGTTTTTCTTACTATCTTGGCTCTTCTTGCATCCTTTCTTTCTTTTAGTTATCATGTACTTAGTTTACATTTATTCTTTTATTTGTTAGTTGTCTTCTTATGCATATTCATCATGTAGTAACCTCAAATTGGGTCTAGAACCATTCTTGTATCTTTAGTTGCATGCTTTAGGTCATATTTATTTTATGTTTTGCATGTAAGATGCAGAAGTGGGCATCCGAGTAAGTGTCTTTGTCTTTCTTGGCACATGTGATGGTTGCATTGTCCTTTAAATAATGCAAGTTTCTATGCTTTTTGTATGCAAAATTGTGTGTTTTGTATGTTTTCTTGAATATTGTGTATTTTATATTCAAACACATGGGTTATCGTTAAAGGTTTTTTAATTCCTCTTTTAAAATTGAGTGGCGACTCTATGTGCCGTTTTGGCAACACGCACGAAAAGCTGCGTTTTGTGTGCTGCTCAAAAACGCCAAACCATCCCAAAACGTTGAAAATCCCATTTGGGAAGACCCAAAAAGCAACACCCAAATTTACCAAACTACCCTCTAGAACATTTTAATTAATTAATTCAAAAATCAAAAAGTAAGGATATTTTGGTCATTTTGGAGTGATGTGACACTTTTTAAAAATATTAAACCAAAAATCAAAAAGGCCAACTTTTTACCGACTTTCCAAATCACTTCCAAAAAAGCCAAAAAGCTTGGTAAAAAGCCAAAAGTCAGCTTTTTACCAACTTCTCAAAACACCCCTATGTTAACAAGGCAAGTCGGTGTGGGAAGCAATGCCTTAGACTCGAAAAAGGCATAAGGCCCACATATATTCAATGAATAATATGAGTGAATGCAAGGCTCCCTTATATAAGAGAAGAAGAAGCTTAAGTATAGAAACTCTATCTATGGTAATACACAATATGGTAATATAAATATATACAACTAACACCCCCCTCAAGCTCAAGGTGGTAATGCAGATATCAACTTAAGCTTGGAAAGTAAGGCGGAAAAGCATTCTGGAGGATGAGCCCTGGTGAAGATGACGACTGTCTGATCAGCGTAGATAATAAAGGTAAGACGAACAGTGCCACTAGTAACATGTTTCCGTATCAAGTGACAATCAATCTCAATATGTTTGGTGCGATCATAGAAGACATCATTATGGGCAATCTGAATAGCACTCTGATTGTCACAATAAAAGTTAATAGCAGCCGAATGAGAAACCCTCATATTAGAAAAAAGCCAATGAAGCCACACAAACTCCTGAATAATGTTAGCAAGAGCACGATACTCAGCCTCAGTACTAGAATGAGCAATGAGAGTTTGCTTCTTACTGTACCAGGTAATGAGAAAGTCACCTAAGAAGAAGCAGAATCATGTGGTAAAATCATGTAGTAGAACGGTGGTCAGTAGGATCCCCTACCCAATCTATATCAGAAAAAGCCTATAATTGTATAGAAGAGTCTATTAAGTAGTGAGGACCATGAAACATAGTTCCTTAGAGATAGCACAAAATACGAAACAGAGCATCATAGTGCAAAGAGCGAGGAGCAGCCATGAATTGACTAACAATGTGAATAACATAAGCAATATCTGGACGAGTAACCGTGAGATAGACAAGATTGCGAATTAACCATGAATAACCTGGTACTATCAAGAGGTGTGAGATAAGTCTAAGAATCAATTGGGGTAGGAGCAGTCTTGCAATCGGTAAGACCAGTATAAGCCAAGAGATTAGAGGTATGCTTGGCCTCGGTGAGAAAGTGACTAGAAGGATTATGAGAAATTTCCAAGCTAAGGAAGTAGCTAAGCAAACCCAGATCTTTCATCTCAAACTGGCTACTGAGAAACTACTTGAGACTAGAGATACCCACTGCGTCATCTCCAGAGATGATCATATCATCCACATAGAGAAGAAGAAGAATAATACCACGCTCTGTCTTATGTATAAGCAAAGTAGAATCATAGATACTAGAGGAGAATCCAAAGTTAAGAATAGTAGAACTGAACTTGGCAAACCAAACACGAGGAGCTTGTATCAAACCATACAAAGCACGACGAAGTTTGTAGACTTTAGTGAATGGAACTAAGAAAGTAGGAGGAGGCTGCATATAAACTTCCTTAGTGAGATCACCATTGAGAAAGGCATTCTTGAAATTCATATAACAAAGGCTCCAATGGCGAGCATAAGCGACGACACGTAGGCTGCGAACTAAAGCAAGATGGGCAACATGAGCAAATGTTTCCTCAAAATCAATCCCATATTCTCGACTAAACCCCCAGGCAACAAGACGAGCTTTGTGACATTTAATGGAACCATTAGAGTGGGTTTTGATCTTGTAAGCCCATTTGCAACTAGCAACACTCTTTCTAGGTAGAAGGTCTATATGCCAGGTATGAGTTTTAATTAAAGCCTGTGTAGTTCATTAATCATAGCTTGCTACTAAAGAGGTTAGAACAAACCTCTCAATAGGAAGTAGGTTCATGAGAAGAAAAAACAGTGAAACCAACAATGAAATCACGAAGAAGGACAAAATGTTGTGTTACACGAGTAGAATAACGAAGAGGTACCTCTAGTGTAGAAGATAAGGTAGTGGAATCAAGGGATGCATGAGGCTCACTGTGAGAGAAAATGAAGACAAGACTACGAAGTGGAGCAGGAGCAGGAACAGGAATAGGAGCAGGCTCAGGATCAAGGAGTGGAGCAGCAATGCC
Organism: Camellia lanceoleosa; assembly: GCA_025200525.1. Classification (NCBI taxonomy): domain Eukaryota; kingdom Viridiplantae; phylum Streptophyta; class Magnoliopsida; order Ericales; family Theaceae; genus Camellia; species Camellia lanceoleosa. Next base: position 72,420,514 of record CM045772.1, on the reverse strand, counting down.
AGGAGACGAAGTAGAATCCTCAGGATGGGCCGGAGTCATCATGTCGGAAGTAGTGTCTGTATCAAGCTCATTAAACAGAAGACAAGGATCTGTAAGGAATGATGTAGTGAGAGGAGTGGACAAATAAAATTTAGATATGGAGGAGAACATCTTGTGTTCCCAAAATACCACATGACGAGAGACATGAAGGCAACAAGAAAGTGGATCCCAACAACGATAACCTTTATGTTCAATAACATACCCTAAGGAGCAATACAAACGGGCACAAAGTTTTAATTTGGTATGCTCATGTGGTTGAAAAAGAACAAAACAAGCACATCCAAACACACGAAGACCATTATAGGTAAGAGGTATGCCATACAGACGCTCATATAGGGTTTGATTGCTGATGGTAGGGAATGGACACAGTTGATAGTATAGACGGTTGTAAGAGCAGCTTCCACCTAAAAACGTTCAAGACAAGAAGAGATTAAAAGAGCACATATAGTGTTTAGGATATGGCAATGTTTACGCTCAACACGACTATTTTGTTGGGAGGTACCAAGACAAGAATAGTGAGAAAGTGTACCATTTTGTTAAAGGAATCCCAAAAAATGAGTTTCTTTGTATTCCTGGGCATTATCAGCACGAAACATTTTGATAGTGGAAGAAAATTGAATTTTGACCATGTGTGAAAAATCATACTATATTTAGGTCTCGTTTGGGAATAAGCTTTTTTAGTAATTTTTTTGACTTTTTGGCTAAAATATGATGTAAAAAAACTAGTATGTTTGATATGATTTTTTGATTTTGTTAGGAAAAGATGTGCAAAAATTAGAAAGAAAAGGAAATCTTTGACTTTTCGGTATAGGTTGTTGGCTTTTTGGTTTTTTTAGTGACTTTTTGGCTAAAATCACCACTTGCCAAACGAGGCCAATTGTAACTCAGAGCGAGATTTCATAAGAAATAACTAGGTAAAACGAGTGAAATCATCGACAAATATGACAAAGTATTTAGATCCCCCAATAGTGATATTAGGTGAAGGCCCCCAAACATCAGAGTGTATGAGATCAAAAGGTGCATGAGATATAGAGGTACTAGTATTAAATGGTAAAGTAGGTTGTTTTGCAAGTTGACAAGATAGACAATCTATTTTATCATTTAGAACACCTAATTGACCATTTGAAACTAGAGAGCGTAAACGATCAAAAGACACATGACCTAACTGAGAATGCCATAAAACAAGAGGGGAACTAGTAGTAACAGAAGCAACAGTGTCGACAGTGGAAGGACTGGGAGGGAATGCGAAGGTGGATGAGTTCGTACAGACGTCCATGTCTACGATCTATCCCGAGTGTTTGTCCCATCTTCGGATCCTATACAACACAATCAGTTGGAGAAAATATAATAGTGAGGCCAAGATTACAAAGTTGACCAATAGAAATAAGATTAAGTTTAAGATTGAGGATCATAAGTGCGAGGGAGAGAGACATTAGAGGTAGAAATATGGCCTATTTGACTAACATGTATTTGAGAATCATCAGCAATGTGAATGAAAGATAAATTACAAGGACATGTGGTAAAAGAAAATAGTGTAGGGTCAGAGGTCATATGGTTGCAACAAGCTAAATCAAATACCATGAAGAGGTACTTAGAGTAACTGAAAGAGTAGTAGAGGGTGTACCAGAAGTAGAGAAAAACCTTGTTCACAATAGCTTCAATATCATGAACAGTGTAAGTGGAAGATGAGGCAAGTGATCAAAGTATTAGTCACAAAAAAGGCCCGGTGGTGTCGGAGTAAAATTGGGGGAAACAGAGTGTCTCAGTGAATTCGAAACATCGAAAATAGTTGAATAACAGCTGAGTTGGCCTAGAAATAGCTAAAAAATAGACCTGTAGATGACCAGGTGTGAAATAAGCCAAAAATGACGTCAACAATAGGTAAGGGTAATGTCAGCGTGCACAGCACATGTTAACAGAAGAGGCATACAACACACGGTAACTACAGAGACGTGCACAGTGCATAATAACAGAAAAGGCACAAGAGCACATGAAGCTGATGTCAATAATGATGTGCACAGGAGCATGGAGGCTGACGTCAGATAGGGCTAACATCAAAAAAATCAACTGTTGAAGCGACTAGATTGGAACAGCGCGGTGGAGATAGCTAGAGTGGCTCCGCGGCTAGGACAGACATTGCGCGTGATTACTCGCTGGAGAGTGGAAGCAGAAGCGATAGCAATTGACGCGTTGATGACAAAATCGTCTTGTGAGCATGCATGGAGAACTTGCTAGTGATGAGGTTAGTGGTGTTGGAATCGTGAGAAGATTCTGATCAATTTGATGATAAGGTCGAAAAAAATTTGGTCACCGTAATAGTGCTTGAACAGAGGTGCTACAGTGCCACTATGTACGGGCAGTGAGCAAAGGAAAAAAAAGACTAAGACTTAAAACCTGTGCTCTGATACCATATTATGATATTAGAGAGAGAGAAAGAGAGAAAACTCTGTATTATATTCAATGAATAATATGAGTGAACACAAGGCTCCTTTATACAGGAGAAGAAGAAGCTATGTATAGAAACTCTATCTATGGTAATGCACAATATGGTAATATAAATATATAAAGCTAGGAGTTTATATTGTAACCAAGCATTTCAGTGTCATCCATGGTGAAGATGATGAGTAATGTATTAGATAATAATGGTGAAGATGAAGAGTGTTAGAAGATGACGAAGAAATACAATGTTTATATGTTTAAACCCTAAACCCTATAGGTGATGATGGTGTGTGAAAAGTATTTTGTGTTTTTAAATATGAAATCTTTGAATGGGTAGAATACACCCCCATATTGTCCTTAATGGTCTTTTCATTTGAGGATATTATTAGAATATAAATTTAAGGAAAGTTCTATTTACACACCACTAATCCCCTCAGTACACACCATTAATAGATTAAGAGTAATTTTATTTATGCACCACTAATCCTCTCAATACACACCATTACATAGTACGCACGCATAATAATTTTTAGGGTTTGAAAATATCTTAGTTCACACCTTAACTTTCCATTACTAGTCCTAAGGTAACACACTACATGTCTGTTTGAATACACACTATAATCCACACCCAAATATCTACATTTTCAGAACACCAGAGACCTCCATCTTCAGAATTCCATAGATCTCCATCGTTGGCATCGAAGATCTCCATCGCCAGCGGAGGGTTTCATTCAACTGGTACATTATCATCGTTTCAAATCTCCATCATCGCTGTCGTTTCGTTGTTGGCTTGCCAATGCATTGTCATCGTTTCAGATCTCCATCTTCATCGTCGTTTCACTGTTATTTCACCAGTGCATTGTCGATGTTGAAGATTTGTCATTCTCACCCTTGATTCACACATTTGATTCTCACCTTGATATGTTTTCCTATTTTCTTTTGATTTGGTTACTAATTCAAATTAAAATATTGAATTTTATATATATGAACATTTATAATTTGGTCAATCTTAATAATTTGAACAAAATTGTTTTGTTCGAATAAAAATGATCGAACATTGTATAAAAGTTCAACTCTGATTATCCAAACATGTGACAAACAAAGTCATCTTCCCAATGGTTATACGAACGAGATAAACAAAAAATCAAAAAGCTAAAGGATTTTTTTTTTTTTTAAGAGGACCCAAAAAGATAAATATTAAACTGATCATTTCATTGTTGCATTATTTGAAATCAACAATCTTAGTGTCATCCATGGTGTGCAAATATTCAAAACCAATTGATTTTAATATGCTCCAATCTTGAATCTTCAAAACCAATTGATTTTAATATTCTTAAACCCTAAAACCAATTGATTTCATTGTTCTTATTGATTTCATTGTTCTTAAATCCTAAATCTTCAAAACCAATTTATTTTGGATGTTTATATGTGTATAGGTGATGATGTTGTCTGAAGAGTGTTTTGTGTTTTTGGTTTTTATATATGAAATCTTTGAATAGATAGAATACACCCCCATATTGTCTTTAATGGTCTTTTCATTTGAGGATATTATTAGAATACAAATTTAATCTGTTAATGGTGTGTATTCTAACCATTCAAAGATTTCATATTGAAAAATACAAAATTAATACTCTTCACACACCATCATCACCTAGAGGGTTTAGGGTTTAAACATATAAACACTATATTTCTTCATTATCTTCCAACACACATCATCTTCACCATTATTATCTAATACACTACACTCATCATCTTCACCATGGATGACATTGAGATGGTTGGTTTCGATATAAACATTAAAAATGTTGATTTGAATATTGAAAAGGTTAGTTTATTACATAGCTTTTTAGTTTTTTTATTTATCTCATTCATATAATCATTGGGAAGACGAGTTTGTTCGCTATGTGTTCAGATAAAATGTTCAATTATTTATATTTGAACAATATAATTTTGTTCAAATTATTAAGATTGACAAAATATTAATACATAACAAATTGAACATTTTCAGCTAGTTCGGTTAAAACAAATTAAAGTTTTATTCTTTGTTCAGATATAAATTTTTGAACACATATAAATTAGTTCAACTCTATATTCATGAAGAGGACTATTTTTTTTTTTTTTTTTGGGTTAAATTTTTTACAAAATTCTATACCCACCCAACGTAGCAATGTTGAAATTGATTGTGTTGTTGATACACAAGTGAATTTGTCACTAAAGATGTACAATCATGTTTGAAAATTACAATAAATTGTGGTTCATTTTAATATTCTCTCTCTCTCTCTCTCTCTCTCTCTCTCTCTCTCTCTCTCTGTGTGGTAGAGGAGGAGACATGAGGGTTAGGTTACAATAGAGGTGGAGAGGAGATAAATCACGATGGTAGGGATGGGCAACAATGTTGATCACAATGGCGAAGGTAGGGATTGGGGTCGTTCACAATGGCAGTGAATAGGAGTGAGGTTGTTCGTTATACATTGGGAAGGGTGTACTATGGTAGAAGGATGGACGGCGGAGTTGGGAAGGAACAACAGGGTTGGAGAAGAGGGGTTAGTGGTGGCTACAGCAGCGAGTGTTGGAGAAAAGGGGTTGATGGCATTGGCAGGAAGGTAGGGAGGCTGTGGAGAGGGCAATGACCGAAGAGAAAGGGTGGCTACTTGCTATCAGCTATCGGCGTTGGCCGTAGTTAGGGTTTTGGTGGAGGAGAAAGGGTAGTTTAATATTATTTGAAAAATAGTGGTATGTATTGAGAAAAAAAATCAAAACTTTCAATTTGAGTGTAGTGTGAACTAAGCACAAAGGGAGGTGATGGTGTGTATTGAAATAGTTAGTCGTGTGTAAATAGACTTTTCCATAAAAATTAAATTAAATTAAAGAGTGTAAAAAAGTTAGAAGTATGGTGTAAGTAGAATTACCTTTTATTAAATCAAGGAAGAAACTTTTTTTTTTTTTTTGTATCAAATTGAGAATTCATCAAATTTAAGTTTGATAAAATTTAAAAAGATAAAGTATCGGTGATTATTTTTTTTCATCAAATTTGATGAAAAGGAAAATTTGGGATGAGAGGAGAATTTTTCTTAACTTGGAAACCAGTTAAGAACCTTATGACTCTGGATGGTGGTGGTGCTCCTTCCCTTGTTCAACAACATTGGTAATCTTTCTCTTCCTCCCAACTGTGGTTAAGCTAACATTGGAAGGTTGCTGCAATAGTCGACATTGCATCATATCGAGTAATCGCGACTGCAAATGCTTGTTCATCTCCATCACATGTTTTCCCATTCTTGTGGCCCAAGCTTCACTCTCCAGCCTTGTTTCCACCATCATTTCTATAGTTGCAGTTGTCTCCCTGGTCTGTTCAATCACAATCAGAACCACAATCATGCCAAGCCAAGAGAGAGAGAGAGAGAGAGAGAGAGAGAGAGAGAGAACCTCCAACTCAAGGATCTGTTGTTTCAATAAATCGGTGGTTTGAAATTCAGAGGCAATACAATGACCTTCATCCCTAGAAGAACTTGAAGGTAGGTAAGTAAGTACTCCTTCAGATGAGTTGGCTGGCTTAGGATACTTATCAAGCACAGAAACTCTAAACTGGTTAAAGGTTTTATGATTATGGTTCATCCTAGGAAACAGTGACAATTGTGGGATCACAACCAATTAGTTATGAAACCTGCAAATAAATCAGAGAATGACTTTATTATTGATTGTTAATTTTTAGGTATAGATGAAACACATATAGATTCAATAGAAAAAAAAAAAAGAAGAAAAAAGACGTGTGCAATTACGTCATACAAAATGTAAAATTCCCCAACCTTGTTTCAACTTTGTATTTAAAATGTTGGAACATATAAATCCCATCAAAATGAACGTATATGTCATCCTGTTAAGCAAAGCTTAGGGCCCATGTGATTATGTTTTCATTTTATTTTTTCTGTTTTTATTTTCAGAAAACATAGAAAATTAGCAATACGAATCTAGAAACCTCCAAAAATTAGAGTTAAAAACTATAGGAGTGGACATTGGATGGTATTAAATTCCCCTAACCCAACTACAAAATTAATTTTAAATAATAATAAATAATAAAAAAAAAAAGAGATTCCACTTGCCTTTTAGGTGGTTGAATCTTCGAATGATTACACAATTGACAACATCCCAAAGGCAGGCAGTGCAATCTTCAGATGCAGAGACCAAGCCCAATCCACAAAATGTCAAAGCAGTTATAGATCCACTGCATCAACAAAGATTGGTTAGTTCTCAGTTTTTGTTTGTGTTCACATCAACAACAAATGTACACAAGTTTTTAAACTAGGTATAGAGACTAGAGAGGATCATTATAGAACACTCATTGCCACCCTTTTATGTATGTGAAATTTTGAGTGTGTAAATTTACGTCCACAAAATTATATTAAACTACATAGTGAAAAAGCCAACTAGCTAAGTTGCAAGTTAGAGATTAATGCAAATTTATGATAACTCTTTTTATTTATTTATTTATCGAACTTATGATAACTTTGACCGTACATTTTTACATGAAAATTTATTCAAGAATATTTACATTGCGGCAAATAGGACCGTTTGATTTTCTATAAAGTAACAACATCATTAGTCTATAAAAATCACAAGAAAAGTTTTAAACTGTTAAAGTTGGTTTGGATTCTCATGTCACGCTCACTAATTCTGGGTCACCACTGCCCTCAATGAGTTGGGGTCAAGCTATGGCTCAAGTCCATCTTACAGGAGTGACCGTGGATCCCCCATGTCTACGGGCCCATGTCTCACTTAATAGATAGGGGCTCCTATGTTCATACCCAGGGATGGTTGCCACACGCTGGTTGTCCCTTTCTACACTTTTTTACAATCTTTTACGGAGTAACCAAAAAGATGAAGGAAAAAAAAAGGTTTAAATTCAACAATTTCACTAACTCTTTCTACATCTAAATAGAGTATTTTTCTATAAAGCATTTTGAGAGTTCCAAACCAAAGATTTTACTTACTTGTGACAAAGACTACGAATATAGAACTAGCCACATAAAATAATCTTAGCCATACATATTAGATGGGAGACCTATCATAAGAAAATACAATTTACTCAAATTTCTCCACTTATATGTTATGTCTATAGTCAATTCTATGTCTTTAGACTTATTGTACTGACTTGTGTCCCGTTAGCAAGGTTGGCTCATCCTCTAAAACAATTGAAGTATCTTCCACCACTCCAAAATCAAGTGTATTCAAGAAAATCATTCCATCTGCACTACCAGAAAATAACTTCTTGTCTGTTGGATCAACAACTATTGCAGTAATTGGTAGCGGAAAAGCTCGAGTTTGTAAAAATCTTCCAGTAACTAGGTCCCATACCTACAATACGAAAATAAGTCATTCTGAGTGACAAAAATACTCATGCTAGGAAGATATTATTATGAAACAATTAACATAATTAAGTAACCTTGCATGTGCCATCAAGGGAGCTTGATAAAAAAATTGAACTTAAGCCATTTGATGCAGTTAATAGGCCCGTTATAGAGGATGAATGCTCTAATGAAAAATTTAGTATTAAAGGCACAGTCCAACAATCTGTCTCATCTACCAAACTTCCACCAAACAATGTGATTACAAAGTTATTTATTTTTCCTGAAAAATAAAACTAAATGACATTCAAATAGGAACATTCTATTGTGAAAGAAAGGAAGATTCACATTTTTTACCCGATCATAGGCCAAATAATGATCATGCCATCTTCTGAACTAGATATAAGAAATGAATCATCGCTAGAAAATGTCAAGCAAGTCATTGATTTATGATGTGCGCACCAAGTCCTGACCAATCTCCCATTTGAAATCTACAAATTACCATGGCACTCAATATTTGGAAATAATGACTACAAATAATATGTACAAATTAAGCTAATGGCCCACAAAAACAACTATTTAGTAATTTTCTTATATTGTGATCAAAAAAAAAAATGATCTTTGTATATGGGGCTACAAAAAGAGTTTATTAACCTCCCAAACGTAAGCATTTCCAGAAGGGGCTCCACCAACAATATACGTGCCATCCTTTGTGCATGTTATTGGTCCAATGGACTCCATTGGGTAGCTCCGGACCGGTGCTTGAGGCTGAATATCAATACGTCATACAAAGAAGTAAATTGAGTTTCACAACAAAAATCTGATTTCATTTTCAGTAGAACAAAATATTATCAGATCATAAGCCCCAATTTACAAAGTTAACTTCCTTAATTCAATCAAAAAAAAAAATTTCTTGATTAGTCTGTTTTCATTATTGTTTTGCAAAATATGTCAAATTCAAGTGATTGTAACCAATGATTGCTATGGTAGATGAATTTTAAAAGTAATTACTAATAGCATCATTACTTTTGTCCATTTAATCATATGCTATTCGCAACGGTAAAGAGAATATTATTACAAACCAAAAATAGAGCAAAACTAAAGAATCCAGCTAATAGCTAATCAATGATAAAGAGCTTATTTTTGTCAATACTTGGACTGGATTTTTTCATTAATATAATAATGAGATTTAGCTAACCAGTTGTTTTAAACCATCACATCATGTTTTGGATGAGAAGAAAAAAGAAAATCAACAAGGGACACATAGGGGAAAATCAATAAGAACATAAAACACTTGTTATCGATTTCAACACATTTTTCACTGATTTGAAAATACTTTTTAGCTTTTTCACTTATTGTCAAAACAATTTTCACCCCAATCTCAATGCAAACCAGTGTCCCAAGGTAGAAGTTAGCATTATCCAGACAGAAATTGACACAAATATAAACACCAATTGCATTTCCTAAATATACAGAGACCATCATTGCTCACAAAAATAACCTATAGAAAGGGCTTCTATAGACCAATCAACTATATATTGCTTCTTGCTAGGATTCAAAAACCTACATGATTCAACTTAAAAGAAACGTCAACAAATAGAACATTTAACTTGTTACAAAACACATATACAAATTCATATGTAGGCAATTCAAAGTACTCAGTTCCCAGCTTACTCTACAAAAATTTGATTCAATGATATCATTAAGCTATTTGCCTTCGATATCATTATTTCATACTATTAGTTCTACAAAAATTATTAAAATAAGCTTCCACATAATATACCACAACAGAAATATAAAATCATATATTTGCAATAATAACATTGCATACATAATTTAAATTTGTTGAATTTCACCAAATGAACTGAGATAGAAAAAAAAAAGACAAAGTAAGACTTCATTTGAAGAAGAAAAAAAATCATAAACACTTAACAATCTCATGCTTAAAAAATAAGATGAGAGAGAGAGAGAGAGAGAGAGAAGCAACTCTTAACTAAATTTTACTTTTAAAAAGAAAGATTTAATATACAAAAATCAAAAAGCCAATAACTCATACCAAAAAGTCAAAGATTCTCTTTTATCTCTATTTTTTGCACATCCTTTCGTAAAAAATCAAAAAATCATCTCAAACATACTTGTTTTTTTTAGCTCATATTTTAGCTAAATAGTCAAAAAGTTACTAAATTAGCCTGTTTCCAAACGAGGCCTTATTATTTCCCCTTCATTTGCAATTACAACACTCACAATTGCCCTCATAATTTTTATAAATACCATTAACACATCATTTTGGATATATTTTCTATTTAAAGTGTCTATTTTCAAAATCATTTTGACACAATCATATTTACTTTTTAACAATTTTACTGATGCTAATTTATGAAAACCTGTCAATAAAATTGCATAATACTAGTAACCATTTCCTTTTTAATTTTTTTGTTTATATTTACAAAAAAATTAAAAACTATCATATAAACTTGTTTATTAAGTTTTTGAGTTTATAAACAAGTCTCTCAAATTAAAAACTAAGCTAAAAATTATAAACTGAAAAAATGTGTTTACAAAAGTTTAAAAACAACAAAAAACTCGGAAGCAACATGGAAGCAATGTGGAAGGAACACAGATGCACAAGGTCAGTTATTCAAACTACAGGAGTAGCATTCACGAATGCATTTTTCGTTCTAAATTTCTTTAAATATTTGTTCAAGCCAAACATGTTTTCAATTTTTATTTTTCTAAAATTAAAGAAAAGTTAGTTTACAAATTTTTTATAAACATAAAGGAATGTAAATATTACCAAAAGGCATCTATATAATCTTTAAAAAAAATTAAAACTTTAGTGGGCTTAATTAAACCCACTAAATTATGTATAACTGTGTCCACAGCTAACAGCAATCTGATCAAGTAATGAAAATGAGAACTTATTTAAAAACTCATGAATGAAGGAAGACAAATTAGATACCAACCCAAATTAAGTTTTTCCTCCCAAGTGAAGTCAGCTATTTTACAGATTTAAAAATAAATAAATAAATAAGCATGTTCGGAGCTCATGGGAAATCTTGATAAAAACTTGAACTCTCAATGCACAAAACTTAAACTAGGGTGAGTTCCATTTTAGGAGAGATTGTTTATTATTTGACTCAAACCCACTAAAGTTGCACGCATGCTAAATTGAGAATGAAACTTGCACATTTGAGTGACAAATTAAAATTTTCCATATGCTCCTTTAATTAGAATGGAAATGGAAAACATTCAATAATGTGGATCACTGGCTCTATATATATACCAAAATACTATGAACTCACTTTTATCAACTCATAATTCATCTTGTGTGGTGAAAATTAAAAAACTAAATTGATGAAATGTAGGATTTATGTATAAATGAATAAATTTTGGATTTATAAGTCTAAGTTTGTGGTGTTGTTTATATATGTATATAATCCTAGTGCAGCAATTCACAGAGAGCAGAAACACAGTATTTGAAAGAGATCTTGAGATTGAGCTAGAGGGTATTATTGAGATTAATTACCTTATTGAAGGGCCAAATAAAGATGACCCCACCAGACTCTGAGCCCTGCCTGTGTATCTGAGAAGCCACAAGACACTGGTTTGCCAAGCAGATGAGTCCATGAGGAGGTAAAGCACTGGTTGGTATGTGGAGGAGATTTTCCCCACTCTCTATGTCCCTATACGGAGGGAAAATATTCTTGACTCTCCGTACGCCTTGAACGTCAAGCTTCCGTCAACGGCGTCTGTCTCTGCAACACAAAAACGGTGAGCTGCCCGGCGGTGGTATGCCGGAAAGACCCTCCGACGCTCAAGTCAGTTCACTGGAGAAGACAATGAGAAGAGAGAGAGTTTTCGTGAAATTGAATTCGCATACCTCCATTGTTCATCTCTTCCCCTATTTCTAGGCTGGCCATGCAGCCCAAGATTGTGCGCGCACTACCTCTGTTGTCCTTTCCCGACAGTGGCAAGCAGGCGCCTCACCACCTTACGCTGTGTAAAGGTTTTGTCCTCCCACCAAGACACACAGAATCGCTTAACGGTATTGAGGCGTCAGGAGCAGATGTCCTTTCCTCCACACCATTGGCCCAGGTGGCACCCTTGACCGAGGTACCATAATCGGCCTATTACCTGTGGAAGATCTCCACTATACTACTCAACCGGGCTACCTATCGCCGAACTGTCCCTTGGGACCATGTGGAGTGACTACCTTTGCCGAGCTACTCGACCGACATCGTCGATCAACCGTATGCGAGGCATGCCGCCCCCAACCACCCATCTCAATCTCTTGCACGAGCTATCCATCTCATGGCCGAGGCTTTACCGGCCGCAACCTCGCCTTGCCCGGTCGCCAGAAGCCACCACCCCGTTCGAACAACGCCCAGAACACGGCTCGGCTAGAGCACGTTTGCACTTGTCCGGTCAATATCAATGACCGTGCAAATCAATTATGTCAACATCGATAGCTCGGCCGTACTGTCACGCAAATCTTCCCTCTCAATTGCCCCTTAAACCCATCCGAACTATCGTGATTGGGTTTACCAACGTGTCCGAGCTATGATCGAGCTGCACCCCCGCCAGGCCGAGCTAGCGTAGGGCAACTTTTATCACCGTGCAATGATTGGATTGGGAACACTTTTGCCGCCGAGCAATCCTAATTGGCCGCAAGATGATCATCCGCCGTCCCATCGAGGTCGTGACAACCGCATCGACAACCGTGTTGCCAAGCACGTGTCGTCGCCTCATTGGGTCGTAGATCCAAGCCCTCAAGACGCAGTAGATTTCAAACGGCTGTGCCGTTTGGGGTTTCCCCCCATCCATAAACCCTATTCGAGGGGTTTTAACCCTTCATCTTTCATTTTCCATCTCAAGTTCAAACCCCACTCACTGCAGAACCCTCTCCCTGCCATTGCTACTGCTTCACTTCTACCATTCCAGTGCCCACCTCTGACGCTGCAATCAAGCTTCCGAGGCGAAGGACTCCCCTTGTCTTCGTGCACTGGTAAGTCTCTTCATCCCCATCGCATTTCCAACTTCCGTTTTGAAGCTCTTCAAGTTTCTGCGCTTTTTTCTGCCACTGTTCTTCGTTCTTTCTTCTTTTTCCTTAGTTTGGGACCACTAGATCTTGGAAACCCTAGGAAAATGGGAATGGTAGAGAGGGGGCTCTCAGGTTCTGCTTTTACCTTAGGTTGAGTGAATGAACCACTTAACCTAGGAAGAACTGGATGAACCAGATGAATTCTGGGTAAAACCGAGCAAAAAACTCTTTTAGATCCATAATTAGGGAGTGGCAAAAAATCGCTTATGCCTCTCGTAGAGAGGTCGGGCCTGAATATCACATTAGGTAGGTGTGTAGAGTGAACCGAGCTAGAACATGAATCCTTTGTATGAAATCTTAACCGAGAAGGATGAACAAGACCAACCGTTAAACCCCAACCGGGCTACATACACCTTAGATCGGCAGATAGGTTTAACCGGGCTAAAGGCCTAAAATCATAAGCCCATAACTGATCCGGGCTTAACCGAGCTAAAACTTCCATTAGAGCCAAACCGATCAAAAACTCTAGATCGAGTAAAAACCAGCACCAAAAAAGAAGGCTAAATCAACCATCCTGATGGGCCGAGGTAGGTAGAAGGCCGGCCAAACACCTGGAACCTTTCTGAGCTATTTCCAATAGAGGCCACGCAATGTATGCCGTGCTAACCCTTGGACTTATTTTTCAATATACAGACCAAATAGGACCGACCAAGCCTTTCAGAGTCACCACTGGTGGAGCTCAAAGCCCGAGCAACCACACAACAATTTTGACCGAGATACAGAGTAAATAAGATCGACGTAGATGGGAAAATACCGGTTTATGGTCAGCACGCCTGCGATGGTCGAAGTTCCGCATAAAGACTACAAAATCCTGCATTTACGTAGTCTTAGAGCTCGCTAAGAAGGGAGATACGCCGTGGGGGGACTTAGACTGATGCCCCTTCACGGTCGTTTCCATAGTAGAGGGAGGAGTCCGCTTCCCGGTGCAACCCTTGCTCTGCGAATTTTTGAGGCAGACAAGGCTTTGCCCGAGCCAAGTTTCCACCAACACGTACAAGATAATAAATGGCGTAGCCGAAATTTGAACCGAATGCTCGGTCTCAATCTCTACCTCAGAAATTTTTTCACCAATACTGACCTTAGTAAAATAAAAGGTGGGTTTCTTTGGTACCTCAAGGTCAAGAAGGGCCGAGCAAAACTCATCGAAGGCAACCCAGATAAAGAAGCCAATGACGACGACTTCCTCTGGGTGTCCGGTAATTATGAGGACACAGAGGCGCCCATACCGGGCTGGTATATAAGGAAGGATTTCGGCCGAGCTGGTAAGTAACCCGGCTGACCGTACTATATTCTTGCTGCATTCCTTTTTGCCATCTTTTGTCGGTCTAACACTTGTCTTCTTATTGCAGATAAACACTTGGCAGCGGACTACCATCGGGCCGACCCAGAGGCCATCCGAGCTGTGCTGCGTTACCCTGAAGAGGAAAGGTTGGCGTCAAAACTTCTCGGTTTCGAGCAAACCTACAACTACCAGGCGCCGCGCAAAAGCAGAGTAACCGACTTCCTGCGTGCGCCATCCCCTGAACCAGATCCCAACTTGCCACCGATCAGACTCGTCCCTCTCACCGCCGAGCAGGAGATGGCGAAAATCCGAGCGATCAAGTCTATGATCACCGGAGAAGAAGGCGAGGCCCCGCCTCCAGAGGCAGCCGGGGGAACTTCCTCCACCCTCGCTGGACAAGCAGAGGGAGCAGTGCTCGCCTGCCAACAACAGTGGGCCACCAAAGAAAAGACAAAGGAAGGAGAAGGCCGGGCAAAGCCTTGTGGACGAAGACTCCACCGAAGTTGCCTCTATCGAGCTCAGCGACCAGACGAGCAATCTCGCCCAGAAATAAGGGCAAGGCCTGCTTGCCCGGCGGCCGGTGTGTACCACCAGGCCGAGTAGCATTGGAGACTGGTCCAAGAGGACGAGGATCACACACTTGGTTTCAATTTGACCAAGGGTTTGGCCCTGCCCGAGGACATGAAAAAGCATGACGAGCTAACCGACCTCAAGGTCCTTCGCTCGGCAGCAGAGTCCATAGTGCTGGTAAGTAGAACACTCTTTGCTTGAAGTTTTTCTTCGGTTTTCTGCACGGCTTCTGAACAATAACGATCCTTCGTTTGCTTGCAGGCCGCACAAAAGAATTATCTCGCCCATGATCGTATGATCAACCTGCGCCAAAATCTGCGCGATGCTATCACGGAGAACAAGACCCATAAAGCCGAGATAGAGAGGCTCAGGGCCGAGCAAGAGGTCATGAAAGCCGAGCAAGATGAAATGCGCCAGAAGCTCGACCGGGCTGAGGAAGAGAAAACCAAGGCCGCGAAGAAAGCCAAAGCGCGGTATTTGGCGAGCTCCATAACCGCGCGACGCCACAAGGCCGAAGGACAAGGCCGTGGACGATGCAGAAGACCGGTTACGCTCGGGGAAAACATATGAACGTCAAGTCGCCACTGGGACATCTTTTTCGATCTTGGCCGAAAGCCGCCAGTGGAAAGTTGGCCTTGGCCGCGATTCTGACATGTTCAACAACCTTCCTGCCACGCACATCCCGGACTACATGCAGGCCTACGCCAACGCCACCCAGAACCGGCTCATTGCGGAGGCAAGGAAGGAGGCTGAGGAAGAAGCTGCCGCACAGAAAGAGACCGAGCAGAACAACACTCCGACCGAGCAAACTCCATCGGACGCATCCCCCAACGCCGAAGACGGAACAATTGATCGGGAGGATGTCGCACTGGACGGTACTGACGCCGAAGCCGAGGAGAGCCTGCCCGAGCAACCGCTCCCAAACGCCGAGGTGGCCGTTGGGGAAGCCGAACAAACCCTTGATCTTGATTGAAGATTTCCTTTTCCAATTTCTTGCTTTGTTTTTGTTTTCTTTCTTTTTTGCAATGTAACCGAGCTATGCCCCGCCTATTGTACTGAACTTGTTCTATTAATGAAATGTGAACTTTTTGCCTGTTCATCTGCTGTTCTTGTTCGGCTTCTATATATTTGAATTTCTTGTTTCAAATTTAGTGGGACTGGCAGGTCGGCTAAACCGCGCAAACGATAAGCCTTCCAGTAACCTTGCAATCCCTTGCATTGCCAAGAAGATGACATTTTGTATTTGGCCGAGCAAAATCCGCTCGGCCTTGCTTGGTTGGCAATAATTAGTTGGCCGAGCAAAAACTAGCTCGCCTTTTCGAAGTTTGTTCGATTTGCCAATATTTCCTTTCGGCCGAGCAAATTCAACTCGGCCTTACAATTGCTGGATAAGACACCAACATTGCTAATTCCTCCGAGCAAAATCAGCTCATTTCCCATATTGGGCAATTCACCAATATGATTGACGGGCCGAGCAAAATCAGCTCGGCTCTACATTGGGCAATTCACCAATGTTTCAGTCCGGTTGGTCATGCCGCCAACATTCCCACTGGGTGAGCAAAACCAGCTCGGTCCTAGTGCGGTCTGCTCCCATTCCAAGAAAAACAGTCCGGTTCTCTTCAGGTTGGTCCTTGCCCCTGGCATGCCTTGCGACCGTGCAGTGCCATTGTACAAAGATGTAATACAAAAAACAAGAATGTAATACAACAACAACAATATAGCTAGCTTTCATTACATAAACATTGTAAAGGCAATGTTATTCTCTTACATGTAGTGCCAGACGGCTAAAGGTCTAAGAAAGCTAAACAAAAGCAAATTACATCTTAAAAGTAAAAGACCTTAAGGTTTGCTGCGTTCCATGGTCTGGGAACGGCCTTGCCATCCAAATCTTCCAGATGGTATGCCCCCTTGCCTGCAAGACCAACCACCTTGTATGGTCCTTCCCAATTTGCACCGAGTTTGCATTCGCCAGGGACCACTGTGTTGCCAAGCACCTTCCTTAGGACCCAATCCCCAATCTTGAATAGTCTGGGATGCACTGCCTTGTTGTATTTTTTAGAGAGTTCCTGCTGATAGGCCGCTATATGGATCAATGCGCGCTCTCGTCTTTCCTCAGCAAGGTCCAACTCTAGTGCCACGGCTTCATTGTTCAGATCTGGCTGGAAGTTTTCTGAGCGGATGGTTGGCATGCCAATCTCTAGTGGGATGATGGCCTCCATACCATAGGCCAAAGCGAACGGTGTTTCCCCGGTCGATCGTCTTGGTGTAGTGCGGTATGCCCATAGCACACTAGGAAGCTCTTCAACCCACTTTCCCTTCGCCTTCTCGAGCCGCTTCTTCAACCCGTCCAAAATGGTCTTGTTTGAGGCCTCTGCAGCCATTAGGCGAGGATAGGCCGGCGTTGAATTGTAGAATTCAATCTTCAACTCTTCGCAAAATCCGCGGAAGAGTTTCCCGTCGAATTGAGTGCCATTATCTGAGATGAGCGCCCTGGGTATACCGAAACGAGTGATCACATTTTGCCAGACAAATTTCTTAACGTCCTTCTCCTTGATGGTGGCCAGTGGCTCAGCCTCCACCCACTTGGTGAAATAATCGGTGGCTGCAATGAAAAACTTGCGATTGCCCGGTGCAACTGGAAGGGGCCCAACAATATCCAATCCCCAGAGTGCGAACGGCCAAGGGCTTGTGAGTGAGAGTAACTCCCTTGCTGGCTGGTGAATCTGGTGAGCAAATTTTTGACACTTTTCACATCGGCAAACGTATTTTTGAGCGTCCACTTGCATGCATGGCCACCAATAACCCTGCGAGATTGCTCGGTAGGCTAGAGATCTTTCCCCAGTATGGCTGCCGCAGATGCCTTCATGGATCTCAAAGAGGAAAGCTTCCACCTTAGAGGGGTGGACACACTTCAAATACGGCCCTAAAGATTTTTGTACAAGGCCGGAAGGTGAGAGCCAAAACCGCTCTGACTTTGCCCGGATCTTGTGGGCCGCCTTCTTTTCTTCTGGTAGAATTCGATCTTTCAAAAAGGCGATGATGGGGTCTATCCAGGAAGGTCCCAAGTCGGTGCAGAGTACCTCGGTTGCTTCTACTTCCTCAATGCTTGGCCGAGGTAAAAATTCAATCATCAAGGGATTGGGAAAGGTTGTCTGAGTGGAAGCAAGGCCGGCCAATTCATCGGCCGTGCTGTTTCCTTCACGGTTGATCTGTTCAACTCTGATGGCATCGAACTTCTTGACTTCCGCTCGCACTAGCGCTTGATACTTGGCCATTCTTTCATCTTTGGCCTCATACTCCCCTGAGACTTGATTGACCACCAACTTGGAGTCATTGAACACCATAAGGGCTGTCACCTTCATTCTCAGCGCGCTTTCAGACCAGCCAGGAGGGCTTCTGTCACACCCCAAACTTGCCCCTAAAAGTTTGGGCATGATTGAAACAGAAAAGGACACCTGACCTGATTTCATTTAGGGGCCTGACCGGAAGCTACATTAGTAAGTGATAAAAACTAGAAACTATGACATCCATTGAGCTACTAAATTATGCCAGGATCAAAAACATCTCATGGAACGAGTACATTATAAGTCAGAATACATTTACGAGTTAGGTATTTACATGCCTCCACAAAGCTAACCCCGAGGTGGGGTGTACAACAAAAATAATAAGTACATGACAACCTAATTCAAAAGTAAAAAAGTAAGCCATCATCTAATGAACTCCACAAAAAGAGGGTTCCAATCCAAAGCTTGGCTGTGCCTAGGCTGACAAAAGTATGACGACGCTGGGTTATGGTCGACCTCCTGAGTGGTTACCTACAAAAACAGACAGAACACAGGGTGAGCTAAGCTCAGTGAATAATAGTCCTTATATACATGTAAAACAAAATATCATAACATCCGTGTAGTTAGTCTGCTTCTGTATCCATAGAACATTTTGTTGATTCACAATTTCCCCATTTGGCCCTTGGCCTGAGGAATTCACATATTCACAAATAAAACCATTAAGCTTCATAATTTCACAGCTTATGGTAATGGCCTTCGGCCCCTTATTTTCTTGGTTCACGAGTTCACACACATACACATTTCACATATCGGCCTTTAGCCTCATAATCACATATCACATATCACATATTGGCTATTAGCCTCAGTATCACATTCCTCATATTGGCCATTAGCCTCAATATCACATTTCTCATATTGGCCATTAGCCTCATAATCCCTTGGTACACAGATGGCCCTTGGCCACATGAATTCACAGGCTTTATCAGTGTTTCCATAGTTCAGAATATTTCTTGTTTAACACATAACTTCATGCAATATAATTCACACATAAAGATACTACAGTTCATAATATAACTAATAACAGATAAAGGTGCATTTAAGCACTATTACTCACAACGTTGTGACGGCGTGGTAGTCTCTTCCGGAGTATGCCCTACACACAATCATAACTTATAAATTAGTTGTTTTTTCTTAAATCTTTGGGGAATCATTTCCTGCGTCATTACACTTCATATGAACTGATAACTAACTTAAAATCATCAGAAACATATTCCAAAACCATTAGGGAATCAAGCACGCAAAACTGAGCAAGCATACTTCTTTCTGAAAATTAGGCCCTCCGCTCGAGCGCCAGTTCGTCCGCTCGAGCGGACAGTGCGATGCTACAAAATGCTGAGGGATCGATTTCACGCCGAAGGAATTCTCCGCCGAGCGACAGGGTAATTTCGAAAAACTGCTGAGGGTGATTTTCCGCCGAAGCGTTCGACCGACCTCCTCGAGCGGACGACAACCATTCAGTGGCAACGATTTCAATCCAAAATTCAACAACCAAATCTCATTTTTTATACAATCAAAGGTTAATTTACGCAATACTTCAACTTAACCATCATCAAAGCATGGATTTAAACTTGATTACAACAATTTTACCCAACGTAGAAGCTTCAACAACTTATTACTTCCTCAAATTTCAGCCTATTTCTAAGTTCAACAACCATATCACATAATATTAACATATATGCTTGGAATCACGATATAAAACTAAGGATTGAAGTATAACTTCATACATCATTCAATTTGAAGTGTCAAAGTATACAAATATTGCCAAAACCCTCATAACTCACATATAACTTCATGAGTCAAACACAACACAAACATAAGTTGAAATCCTTGAGTAGTTATAACAAAACTTGAATTACCTTAAAGTAATTCACACAAACCCAACAATTTGATGAGCTTTCTTGATGACCCACGATTTCCCTAAGTCTCCTCTTCAACTCTCACGTTTCTCTCTTCTTCTTGACACAAGAGTTGATTCCCAAAAATATCTCCTAAGGTGCTATATATATATATATATAAGGAGAATAAGACGAATTTCAATCGCTTTAGCATGCCGAAATGAAAATTTCACAGAAAATCCCATTAAAGCCTAAAAATCATGTAGAGTCTAAATACCAAATCAATTTCTGAAAATTAAGTCTCTAATATGTCCAATTTCAGATTTAAATGATTCAAATGCAACAGATAGTGTTCCAACTCAACAGATAGAAGTCCATATTTTTAAGTTCCATGCAATTTACCATACTTTCATCTAGAGTTTCATAATAGACATTCAAAGACACAGAATAGAGGACTGAAAAGATACCATAATTATATACGAGGGTCGGGGTATTAGCTTCATACTTCGCCTCGTTGTTGGATGTTGGGAAGCCGAGCGTAATTGCTTGCTCAATAATTAGCCCATCTGGTGAAGTTAATACAATTCCCAGTCCAGCCCCATGCCTATTGGACGCCCCATCAACGAACAACTTCCATATCTCGCCAAGAAACAGCTTCCAGTAATCAGAAGGATTTTGGGAGCTTCTCAATTCCAAGTCTCTGGTAGGCTCAATCTGGTCTCTTTCCACGTCATTGCTGGGTTCTTCTTTCAATGAGTCGTCGTCCGTTGCTATTTCAGGCAAGCTTTGCTCTTCCTCTGCTCACGTTGCCAGAACCATGGGTTGTGCTAAGTCCGCACCAACCAAATCAACCGGACAGACTGGATGTGTACCTGGGGCAAATTCCGCCACAAAATCTGCAAGGGCTTGGCCTTGATTGCGGTGCGCGGTTGGAACTTAATGTCGTACTGGCCTAATTCTACGGCCCATTTCAGAATTCTCCCAGTAAAGTCCGCCTTTTCGAAGAGCACCTTGAGCGGGAACTCGGTTAACACCACTATTGTATGGGCATGAAAGTAGTGTGCCAGCTTTCTTGATGCCATCATGAGAGCCAACGCCAATTTTTCCAAGGGAAGATACCTCGTTTCGGCCGGGAGCAAAGTCTTGCTTACGTAGAAAATGGGCAAATGCTGAACGCCCTCAGCGCGGACTAGAACAGCGCTCACCGCATGTTAAGAGACCGCCAAGTAGAGATATAACTCCTCGCCAGGCTGAGGTGTAACCAGAATAGGTGCTGAAGAGAGATACGCTTTCAAGTCCGCCAGAGCACGGTCGCACTCCTCATCCCAAAAGAACTTGGACTTCAAAGTTTTGAAGAAGGGCCTGCAACGATCCGAAGACCGGCCGATAACTGTTGTGATCGCCATCCCAGAAGATGTTGCACATCCTTCGTGGAGTTAGGGCGTTCCAACTCTTGTATTGCCTTTATTTGCGATGGGTCGGCCTCAATTCCCCGGTTTGTGACCGAAAACCTAGAATTTCGATGCCAACTCCAAAGGCACACTTAGAGGCGTTCAGTAAGCTTGTGACGCTTGAGTATGGCAAACATTTACGCTAGGTCGGCGAGGTCTCGAGACTTCTCCCGCTCTTCACCACCATATCGTCGATATAGGCTTCCATAGTTCGCCCAAGAGAGGAGCGAACATTTTGTCACCATCCGAAAGGTTGCCCGGCGTTCTTCAATCCGAACGGCATGACCTTGTAGCAAGATAAGCCTTCGGGGTGGTGAAGGACGTGATCTCCCTGTCCGGCTTGTACATGGCTATTTGATGATAACCGCGATATGCATCCAAGAAGCTAAACCTCTGATGGCCAGCGGTTAAGTCCACCAGCTGGTCAATTCGAGGGAGAGGAAAGCTATCCTTTGGGCATGCGCGGTTGACAGTCTTGTAATCCACGCAGACTCGCCACTTGCCGTTCTTCTTAGGAACCACCACCGTGTTAGATATCCACCGAGGGTACTGCACTTCTTCAATCGCACCGGCTTCCAACAAGTTCTTCACTTCTTCTGCCACCACTTCAGCATGGTGCAAGGCTGAACGGCGCGTCCTTTGTATGATTGGGCGCGCGTTGGGGAAGACATTCAATTGGTGGCAGATGAAGCTTGGGTCGACGCCAGGCATATCATAAGGCGTCCATGCGAAAGCCTCCAAGTTGGCAACCAAGAAATCGACGTAATCCGATCGCTCGGCGCTGGACAAAGACGATCCTAGGAGGAAGAACTTAGTCGGATCCTTTTCGTCGATGCGAACTTCCACCAAGTCTTCGACTGACTTTTCATCGGCCTTTCTGTCCACGTCTTCAAGGACTTCCTTTCCCTCGGGCCCCTCGATCATCTGAACAAACCCTTTGGCCGCTCGGCTGCCATTTACCGCAACGAAGCATTGTTTGGCCATTACCTGGTCTCCCCAGACTTCCTCTATTTGCCCGTTGGGTGCTGGAAAGCGCATGACTTGATGGAAAGTTGAAGCAACTGCTTGCATAGCGTGCAGCCAACCTCTGCCCAGAATCAAATTGTAAGTCGATGGAACTTTGAGCACCCAAAACTCTACCTGCTTCACAACCGACCCCGCCTTGACCGGCAAGATAATTTTTCCAATCGGCCATTCTGGCTGCGAGTTGAAGCCGACTAAAGGAGATGTTACAGGAGCCAAATCCTTGTCCTCCAACTTCATTTGTTTGAACGCGTCATAGTACATTATCTCGACCGAACTCCCCTGGTCGATCAGTATTCTCTTGATGTCAAAATCTTTGACGCGAAGGGTCACCACCAAAGCGTCATTGTGCAGCATCTGCACCCGTTCCAGGTCTTTGGTAGAGAACGAAAGGACGTCTTTCTCCTCGGTTTTTCCCCTCTTTACCGCGGGCTGGACCGAGAGCACTTCCCTCATGTGCTCGGCCTTCTTGATCATCCCTCTCAGCTCGCAGACCCTAGCTGGTTCAATGATGCCGTGGATGACGTTGATTACACCCTGTGGGGGCCCCTCTAGGGCAGCCATTCCGTTTGGCTCGGTTTGCCCAGTCGGTGCAGCTTTGACTCCCCCATCAATATATTGATCAAGATGCCCCGCCGCCACCAACTCCTCCAAATGCTGTTTGAGTGGCAGGCAATCTTCTGTCCGGTGCCCCCGTTCTTCATGGAAGGTGCAACGATACTTTGGATTGAAGCTCACGCTTGCAGCCTTTTGGCCTAAGCGGACAAAAGGCTCCCCTCTGATCTCGCTCAAAATGCGGTAGATGGGAATTTTGAAGACCGTGGTAATCCCCGTCCGCGCCTTCAGTTTTCTCTTGGCATCTTCTGCTGCATCGCGAGGTGCATCAGCCCGGTCATTTCTGCGACCTTTGTTTCTATCATTTTGGCCGGTTCCTCGACGATGATCTTTTGGTCGGTCACTGGGGCGGTTTTCCTCCTGCCCGACCGAGTGAACTTTCCCCACTACCCTTCTGTCCACCGCGACCGGATTATCCTTCTCGGTTGCAGAGGCAGCATCATCTTCCACACGAATGTGTTCGTTGATCCGCTGCATCAAAGATTCCATGGTGGTCGGCTGATGCATCGTGAGTGAGTCTCGCAGCCTATGTCCGACTGTGAGGCCTCTCTTGTATTGAGTGGTCGCCAGATTGGTAGGGCAGTCGAGGATTTCATTGTAGGTTTCCCAATACTTCGCATTGTATGCCTTCAGTGAACTCCCAGACTCCATCTTGACGCACAGGAGATGATCTACCTCCTTCGGCGTTCGAGTGTTTGTCTTGAATCTGGTGACGAAGGCTTCCGCTTAGTTCTCGCCACCCTCGATACTCCCCGAGCCTTTGGCTTCAAGCCCAGCTCTCCCAAGCTTGCTGGGAATATGAGACACATCAAGGCGTCGTTCCGACGGTGGCCAGCCATTACTTGCCGGTAATGACTCACATGCATGTACGGATCCGTCTTGCCATCGTACAGAGTGAATTTTGGCTGGTGGAATCCGGCAGGGAGTGGGGTGCTCTCAATCTCCGGGGATAACGGCGTGGTCAGAAGCTCGCCACTCTTTTCCACCGTTGTCGGAGCTATGTTTCGGGTGCCGCATCATTACCTCTTCATCGCAACGAACTGGGCACTCAATCTCCGAGCGCCACTCTTCGAACCTCCCGGCGCTCTCTCCTCCAAAGACGCCCCGAGATCCCTGGAACGGGAGGAGGCAGAGTATCGCGACGTTGATGACGGCCGCGAGGGGCGATAGGTGCTGTCGCGAGTGGTGGATCTGCCCTCTCGCTGGTCAGAGTCTCTAACTCTATAGTTCCTGGTGATGGAGATTGAATGGGTCCTCCTCCGGCGGCGACTGCTATAACGAGGGGAGGGGGTGCGCTCACTGAGGTTGCCCTCTCCAGCAACACCCTTCCCCCTCACTTGGCGCTTCAGAAGCTCCATCTCCGCCGCCATCCTACGAATGAGGGCTTCTTGGTCCTTGAGTTTGTGCTCCAGGCGCTCCTCACGGGACCCGCCACGGCGCCGGCGGCCCTCTGGACTCTGTGAACGATCCGAACTCCTTCCGCGCTTATCGCGCGCTCCTCGCGAAGTGGTTTCCAGTCCCGCCATGGTTGGAACATTAGGGGGGCCTTCTCTCCTTCGCACATACTCTGGGGTGACACCATCGACGACGGACAGTGGAACTTCGTCGTTGTTGGCCATGGAAATGGTCGAAGAAGCTTACAGAACAAGGATTGAATATCAAACTCTTCCCACAGACGGCGCCAATTGTACGGGGGGAAAATATTCTTGACTCTCCGTACGCCTTGAACGTCAAGCTTCCGTCAATCTGCCTCGCTCGCAACACAAAACGGTGAGTCGGCGGTGGTATGCCGGAAAGACCCTCCGACGCTCAAGTCAGTTCACTGGAGAAGACAATGAGAAGAGAGAGAGTTTTCGTGAAATTGAATTCGCATACCTCCATTGTTCATCTCTTCCCCTATTTCTAGGCTGGCCATGCAGCCCAAGATTGTGCGCCAAGACTACCTCTGTCCTTTCTCGACAGTGGCAGCAGCGCCTCACCACTTTACGTGTGTAAAGGTTTTGTCCTCCCACCAGTACACGCAGAACTGCCTAACGGTATTGAGGCGTTCGTGGAGCAGATGTCCTTTCCTCCACACCATTGGCCCAGGTGGCACCCTTGACCGAGGTACCATAACCGGCCTATTACCTGTGGAAGATCTCCACTATACTACTCAACCGGGCTACCTATCGCCGAACTGTCCCTTGGGACCATATGGAATGACTACCTCGGCCGAGCTACTCCTGACCGATTAATGTCGATCAACCGGTTGCGAGGCATGCCGGCCCCCAACCATTCCATCTGAATCCTCGGTTGCACGAGCTATCCATCTCGGCTGGCCGGTCAGAGGCTTACCGGCCTCGCTGCAACCTCGGCCTTGCGGGTCGCCTCAGAGGCTTGCCTAATCGCTCCAACAACGCCCGGAACACGGCTCGGCTAGAGCACGTTTGCACTTGTCCGGTCAATATCAATGACCGCGCAAATCAATTATGTCAACATCGATAGCTCGGCCGTACTGTCACGCAAATCTTCCCTCTCAGTCCCATATTGTTATTCCTATCCCCAAGCTCTTGTCACTGCACACTACCAATGCCTCCTTACCAATTCCACCCATCTCTCTCTCTCTCTCTCTCTCAAGCAACTTTTTCTTTTCTCTCTCTAAACAAAGACAAAACAGTTTTGAAGCTGCAAGCATGCAAAGCACTATGTAACATTGCCAAAGTGGCAATTGTGGTTGAAAATTTTGGCACATTATATGGCAGATCACTAGCTATTAATGCAGCTCTTCTACATTTGTTTACCATGCAGTGTTGCTGCCTATTCCAGCAGGACACATCATTGTAACCGCTGTGATGATAAAGTCATCATGAAAACAACTTTATAAACTCCAGCAGAAACTAAAATTTCAAATCACATTTTCAAATTTGAAAAAGTGTGAAATTTTTATTATTTTTTTATAACTTATATTCAATTGAGATCTTATTTTATAGAATTTTTAAAAATATAAATTTTATCAAAAATAGATATGTATATCGAAAATAGCGGAATTTTAAAGTTTGAAACATAAAAAATAAGAGGAAATTACACGTTAATTACAAATTCATCAAAAAATTTATAATTTTACTTTTTAATATTTGTAAAGCTTATTACTAATCTGAAAATATTTTTTCAAACTCCCACTAATGTGAAATTACCCCCAAAAAATAATAGCTACCATATAAGTATGTAAACTATTTTTGTTAAATTTGTGCTTGCACAAAATAAGGATATATTATGGAACTTTATCAATTAAAAATATAATAATAGAACTTAATGAAATACAAGTGCATGCAAAAAAAAAAAAAAAATCCTTGAATAAATTTACTTAATTACCTTTTATTTACCAAGAAATTACTCTACTAAACTTAATCTCTTTTTCGGTTCAGCCAAATTTCTCTCTTTTTTACACCCAACCAAAATGGATCCATGGAAGTGTAGGGCAGCAATCACACCCTCAAAAAATTTAAAAATATCAAATACTATATTAATAATTAATAAGATAAATACAAAATCTTAAAAGTTCACAATCAATTATAATTATAAAGATTTGTAAATTTTAAAAAAAAATTAATTTAGATTTATCAAATATTAATGTCCAATTTTGTTAACTTGACACAACAGATCAATGTGAACTATGCATATTTATAAAAGGATGTCAAACTGTAGCTTGACTTTTTCGTGCCCCCTCTCGGAAAACGAATAAGCCCTACAATATCGGTCTCCTACGGTTTTGAATCATATCTCACAAGTGCAATGTGAAATAGATAAACACCAAAGAGTCCCAATCCGGCAAATCTTTTGGAAAATCAATTTTGAATCAAAAATGCCAAAAATGGACTGTTTTGCCAGATACGAAGTCGTCACCTAAATATTTTTTGAGAAATTTAGGAAACCAATGATTCGTGCCAAAGGCCACGTGTCCGTCATCACCAAGATTGTCTCGGCTTGGAAAGTTAGGTACGAGAGGGGAAAGTCATGAATTGAGCACCCCCCGCTCGCCCGATCAAAGATCGGTCTCTACTGATCATGATACGAATCTTATTTACATTATATGCTCTTATTTCAATTTATTAGGCTAGCATTACTATGTGATGTGCACACACACAAGTATAGACTAAATTGCAAGAATTGGAACATTTCAATTCATGTTTAGTTTTGAAAAGAGTTTTGAATATGTATCACTTGAAAAAGTGATTGCATATAAACATTTGCTCAAATTATTCCAATTCAAGTAATTAACCTTTATCCACAAGCATGCAAGCAATTTATCACTTAAGCATTTAGCCTCTTGACAAGCATGCTAGACATGGCAACAATCACACGCATGCGATATGCTAAAGTGAGTAAAGGCTCACCTAGTATTCCAAGCCAAAAAGATGAAAGAGTTAACACAATGCATAATCCTAACTATGCAATATGACTAATGCAACACATGCGATATGCAATCTAAATAAGCTCGGCTACTAGCATAGCATATGAATCAATTAAATAGCATGCGGTCTAAGCACTTATTCAAAGAAGTATTAAACTAACAATGCAATTAGAATGATGAACTAAGCCTCGGTGCATGCAATACAAGTGAATGCAAGGTATGAGAGATGCTAAACAAAACATGATGCCCTAAACTAACCAAAATAAGCAAGTAAATAAAAGGGAGAAAGACGTTGGGTTGGAAGAACGTTATTACAACATTGCACCCTCACGTAGGAGGGTCCGAATGAACAAACTAGCTAACAAATTAAAGCTAAACTAATTAAGTAACTATTACAAACCCAAATGAATAATTTAGCTAAACTACTTGACTAATTATTACAACAAATTAATTAACTATTCTAGCTAACTAATTATTACAAAAAATAAAAAAGAACTAATTATTTATATGAATACAACATGAAAAGAGTGCTAAGCTAGCTATTTTAATTACTCCGCTTCGGGAAACGAGGAATGCTTATGCATGCACGAACTTTCCACCCAAAAAAGCCACTATTTCTGCTACCTAATGCCTCTATTGCATAGTAGAATACTTGCACTGATTTCCACCTCAAAACCAACTCTATTCTTCTTCAAAAGTATACTGCTAGATTTTGCACTGGTGGCCAGCAGATTGTCTGGATCATCGATGGGGCTCACGCATATCAATAGTAACTGCCGCCATCGATGACTGGACTTTCCTACTACAAGAAAGAGCAAACAAAGCAGGAACAGGGTATTCTCAAGGGTTTGTTTGCACAATTCACCCCTCTTTATCATTTGAACAACTCAAAGGAGCAGCAAGTTTGATTCACAAGCACCAATGGATGCAATTTCATTGCATGATGACTTATGAACCAAGTGTGCAATTTCAATTAATGTAACAAAATAAGACTCTCAAAACCACCTCCCTATCATGAATGATCAAAGGGAGTAGTTGATATTGAATCTTGAACCGTTTTCATCACTAATGAGTATGAAACGACTCAAGACTCAAGGGTTCAATTAACGTCCGATTGAACCCAAATCAAATTATTATCTTGCAGCTTTTTATTCACCAATTTTATTATTCCATTTTAATTACCTCTCAATTCTTTAATCAATTAAGTCCACAAGTGAATTTAAGTCCTCTAATGGAAAGAGGGCTCAAACCAAGTGTTGCTTTAGACATAAAAGACACATCATACCGTTGGCAATGAACCCCCAAAGGGATTAAACCATTAAACATGACACCTCAATCTCATGCTTAAACAAACAAATAATTTGAAACCACTTTCAAAGCAAAGAAAAAGCCATGAAAGGAGGGAGGTTGCAGAGGTGATTAAAGGTGAGAACAAGTAAGAAAAGCACTAAATAAGTGCAATCAACTCAAATAAGGTGGTGTCTAAGGCCTAAAACACTAAACTTATGAGGACAATTACACTACAAGCATGCGATACAGGGCTCAAATGCAATGAACACTTAAAAATAGTGATAAATAAGTCCTAAAACATGCTGTAATTAAGACAAAAATACCTAGAATAATAGCTAAAACATAGAGCTATGTTAGCTAGTAAACAAGATACAAGGAGGAAAGACTAACCCCTCTAATTTTGGACTTCAAAAAGTATTTTTAGCCACTGAAATAATTTTGAAATTTAGTATTTAAAAGCTCAAAAGAAGGTGACAACAAGGTGGGAAACAAAAGGGTAAAGGCCTTGGAAGCTAAGTAGAAGAAATGGTGAGCCACCCCTTCACCCCTATTGGCCTTAAACCACAAGTTTTAGTCCAAAATTTAGACAGTCCAAAAATAGCTCAAAAATAGTACAAAAATGTGCTGGAATGAAGACAAAAGTAGCTAAAACAATAAGCTAAAACATAGAGCAATTTAAGCTAGTAAACAAACCAAAGGAGGGGTGTCTAATCCCTCCATTTTTGGGACTTCGAAAACCTCTAAAAATTAGTAGTAAAAAGCTCAAAAAAAGTTGATGAAGAGATGGGAAACATAAGTGTAAAGGCCTAGAGAACAAGGTTCAAAGAAGGGTGATTAACCCTTCTACCTTTAATAGGCTTAAACCACAAGCTTCAGCCCATAAAAATAGTTGGAAAAAAAAAAACAGTTTAAAATTAGCAAGAAAAGATAGAAAAGAAGTAGTGCAAAGAAACTAGTAGTTATACCTCTTGAAAATGAATAACACTTTTGTTTACAAACCAACAAGTTCTCACTCTCAAGGGCTGAAATTTGGACTCAATAATCTCAGTAAGGAGAGCTCCAATATTAATTTAGGAAGTGTTTGGGTAAGGTGTGTGTGTGTGTTGCAAGATAAAGATAGAGAGAGAATTTTAAGAATTGGAACTTTTGGAATTTTTTTCAACCTTAAACCATGAGGGAAGGCCTGCTATATATAGAAAAATAGCCCCTCTGGTCAAAAATATCATGCCTGGAACAACTAGAGCTTTTGGGGGATAGCTAGCCAAAAATATCTATGTCTTTCACTAGTGGCCGGCAGGCCAAAAGTGTGAATTGCTGGCCACAAAAATTTGCTTCCAGGTCCGACTTCAAACGGGCATATCTTCTTCATCCGAACTCGATTTTACGTCATTCTTGAGTCTAAATTGAAGCCCCGGAAGTTTACTTTCCAATGGTGGCAGCCTCAAACTAAATTCTAAGTATGCAAAGAGATATGCCTATTTTAGTGAAGGTTGCTCATTTTTATCCTAACCGAATTGATGCCTAAATTCAAACGGTCATATCTCCCTTATCCGAACTCGGCTTTAGGAGATTCTTGAGTCTAAATTGAAGCCCCAGAAGTTCAATTTCCAATGGTGGTGGCCTCACAACTAAAGTCTAAGTGTACAAATAGATAGGCCTGATTTAGTGAAGGCTGCTCAGTTCTCCCTTAACAGTTTGATACCCAACTTCTTCCCCAACTAGTTTTCTTCCCTCTCCTCCAATTTTCTTCAACTCCAAACCTATAAATAAGAGGTTTTAAAGATTTTTCAAAGAGTTCACCTCTTTTCCATCTATTTTCACTTTGTCCTTGCTCGGTTTATCGAAAAGTGCAACTTTTAAACGAAATGCGAGCCTCAGAACATCATAGAAACATTTGGAAAAATATTTTGAAAGAGAGGGTTTTAAGATCTAAAATTGTCTTGATCAAAAATGAGGTGTAAGGTTGGGATTTATAAGCTTTTCTTGCTGAAGAAATCAAACGTTTGTACAGCATAACTTTCATCATCGAGTGATCAACTTGAGGCTAGTAAGTCATAAGGGCAGTCAAAATTGGGGTGTCTACACAAACCATCTGTATACTATGATATCAAATCATGCTAGTGGGATAGTTTTATTTCCACACACCATTTACTCTATAGGCGCTGGCTCCCTTATTATTGACAACACAACTACTTGCTAACACTCAATTAGTAGCTCTGGCACATCACTTTTCAAAGTAAATGACCAACTTAGCTCGTGTATGAAAGGAAGATGATCCACTCCTCATTTTCATTGTTCAAACCCGAAGAGGCTCAACGGGACACAATCAATGATAATTATAAAGATTTGCAAATTTAAAAATAATTTTTAATTGAAATTTATCAAATATTAATCTCCAATTTTGTTAACTTGACGCAATGGATCAATGTGAACTTCACATATTTATGAAAGGATATCAAACCATCTATGCGCGTCCTATCAAACCAAGTTAGTGGGGTGACTCTATTTGCACATACCATTTACTCTTTGTATACTTAATGAATAAATTTTATGTTACAATTTTACCACTAAATAAAATTACTAATATAGACATAAATATACATATCCCACTCCAAATTTAAATTTTCTCAATAGACATCCTTATAATTAAGAAATTCATACCACACATCCATTATAAGTGTAACATTAAACACATTAAACCCTAGTTCTATTCTCCATTGTTTCTCACTCAACTTTTCAAAGTTCAAATCTATCAAAACCTTTCATCTTTCAAATCTATTGTCACCCAAACCTCTCATTAGTTTAATATTTGAGTTCTTCATGATCGTTATGGGAGATTTGAAAATGAAAATTCAGATTTTGAGAAGAACATTGTTCACAACAAAACTCACAATAAAAATGTAAGACTATGTTCGGACAAGCTTTTAAAACATGATTCCAACCCTTCTCCTGAACCTTCTATTTGGATAAAGAGGTCAGAAATTAATTCCACCACAGTTTTCAAAACACACTTCTGTTTCACATTTGGCAATAGTTTGCAAGTCAAAACTCTCATATGTTTGTACATACGCTCAGATTCGTCTTCTCCATTCTAAAAGTTCACGTACCAAAGAAGAGCAAAGCTGATGCTTCATGAGTAAACTACAACTCTGAAATTACTTCCTCCCCTCTTTGAACAAATCTCTAACCTTTAAATCCAAACAATGCATGCGAACCGACTCTCCCCCACCCATAAATTGGCATCAACGAGCTCCTACAAATCAAGTGACGATCAGTTTGTGCGTTGTGGTTGATTCACCCTCCGAGCAATGAAACAACGACAACGAAGAGGTGTAGTGTTCATAATTTTCTGTACAAAAATATATATGGGTTCTACAACTGATTGATTTTGTGCTTACTTTCAAAATGCATCTATTCTAGGTCAAAGTTATGAAGCCTTTTCTTGAATCAAAGGGCGTCCGAAGCAATGCAGATCAATTAGCTGTACTCACTCCGTCACCGGTGACAATTATTCAACTCCTGCTCCTGTGGTATGTATCTCTTTCAGTGGATTTGTTGTGGAATAGCTTAGAAGTGTAATGGGTTAGCTCTGACCTGGGCAAAAATTGGCTGAGCCGATTGTCTACCAGGACTTCTGGCCAGTCAACCACCACTTGTTTTCCTTCAGCTGCTTCTTGTTCTGCTTTTGGTTTTTTCTTCTGCTTTCTTACAAGAATGTTTAAATTGCGATTTCTCAGCACTCTTGAAGTTTTGTTGTCATTAATCATCAATTATCATATTTAAATTTCTATTTCCCAGCATAGTTTTGTTGTGATTAATCTTTCTTATTAATATTTCAGATGATTTTCTTGCCTTTTTAGTGGTGATCAGGTTCAATGGAAACAAATATTTTAAGAGTTATGGAGAAGTTGCAGAAGGTGTTCTAGTTTTCAATTTCTTGCCTAGGCTTAGTTTAATATAAATTCTTTGTTAGATGGATACCAATAATTCAGATGATAATCAAGACACAAAAATGTGGAGCTCCAAAATTGAGTTACGGCTTATTAACATGTTGAGAGATGAGGTGCAAAAAAACCAATCAAAAGACCGTAGTACCATCTGGGCACCAAGGCATTAGACCCATTTTGCAACAGAGTTTCAAAATACGTATGGGTTCCGATACATACCAAAACAGGTCAGACAAAAATATTAGCGACTCAAAGCTGATTACTTAACTTTCAAGCAGCTTCAGGCACAGACTGGTCTTGGATGGGATCCGATTGTAGGCACGGTTATTGCACCTGATGAATTTTGAGATTAGGTATCGTATTAACCTGTTCCCTATTCCTTACATTTATTTGTAAAATTTTGTCACACGTACCCTATGCTTATGTTCATATTTTCAAATTGGAGGTAGGCATCAAAAAATGTAAAAAAATTCAGGACTAAAGAATTTGAGTATTTCCACGAAATGGCCGACATTGTTGAACACTACTGTGCAACAGGGGACCTTAGCTCATGCATCCACACAAGGGGCCCCTGACTCCGATAAAAAGGACGATATGCTTAACAAATTTTGGTCGCCTGGAACTAGAGGTAACAATGCAGCTGATGTCATTCCTGTTGATTTGTGTGGAGATGAGTACATGGAAACAAGGTAAGGGCAAAAGTAAGAGGAGGGGCCATAGCCAGAGTGACAGTGGTCATTCTAAAAAGTCACGGTCAAGTGGCTTTGATGATGTTTGCGCAGCTTTCACTGTGTATGTATCGGTAAAGACGAAACAGTCCCATGCACGATCAATAGACACGACTGCTGTAAGCGCAGGTGGTAATGACTATTCCCTTGATGCATGTCAAGATGTCCTACTTCAGCTGGGAGACATACCACTAGTGCAATATGTTAAGGCATTGACACTATTCAAAGATAAAGATTGGCGGAGGTTTTTTATGCGCACTCCTGCGCATATGAGCCTATCAATGATCCTAGCTTTGTAGAACTGTGAAGCTGTGTCTTTAGTGGGGTTCACGATTTTCTCAATGGTTGTAAAACACGCTTTTATTATTAGTCTTTTTTTTCTTTTTCTGTTTCATTCATGTCTTCTGATTTTTTTTCCTTTTTCATTCATGTTTATGTTTTCTACTTCTATCATCCTCTTGTCCGGAGAAAAACACTGCATCTAATGACTCATCTCCCATTTATTTCTATCCAGGTTCTATTTATACCTATCTGGTTTTTTCAATGTTTTCTACTTCTGTCCCATTTATTTCTTATTCAAATTTCTACCTATCTTGTTTTCTGTATCATCATGTTAAACAAGAGGAACAAATGTTAACATGTATACATTGAATGTATATTTCAATTAAAATCAATACTTAAATGACTAAGGCCAACTAATTGATTATAGAGGCTAATTTCATATTCATCAATAATGACATTGGCCCTGTTTGGTAGAGCTGTGGGAAAGTGCTTATAGCTTATGCCTAAACAGCTTATAGCTTATAACTTTCAGTTTAAGCTGATTTCCAGCTTATTCTTAAAGCATCTCCTACCCCACTCAAAGAATAAGCTGATTTCTGACTTTCAAAAAGCTATAAGCTATAAGCTATAAGCTAAACCAAACACATCAAAATAGCTTAAATTAAGCTAAAAGCTGAAATAAGCTGTAATTAAGCTCTGCCAAACAGGCACATTACTTATCCTCTTTGTAATAAGTCAGAATAATTGTGCTTCTATTGTTATGTAACCAAAACACAATGTCACATCATACACAAAACAATGCAATGGTAAGCTCATCAGAGAAGGATGAGGTTATGGAAGCTTTTATGGACTTCTTGGTGATTGCTTCTATGAATAAACATATCAATGCGTCAACCACAAGACGATCGCAGCGAACTTGTCCATTCAAAGGTGATGATTACATCTTCAGTTTATTAAGTGGCCATCCTAAAACAATGATGGACATCATGCGAATGGATGCCCTAACCTTCATTTCATTGAAAGACTCTTTACTTCAAAATGGCCTTGTCAATATTGAAGAGATGCATATCAGTGTGGAGGTATAGCTTGCCATTTTCTTATATACATGTGCACAAAATGACCGACAGAGGCTACCGACCGATAGATTTCAGCACTCCACTGAAACGATTTGTCAACACATTAAAATCATTATGCGGGCCCTATGCAAGCTTGCATCAATGGTTATCAAACCACAGAACCAATGGGAAATACCGACAAAAATTTTCAATGATAGGAGGTTTTACCCTTGGTTCAAGGTATGATTAAATTTTTGACCAGCAAATTTGCAATGCCGGTAACGAATAAATTTGATTGTTATTTTTCCAAAGTCAAATCTATGTTTGAGACGCGTTTGACGGAAAACTTCTAATATGATGTAGGATTGTGTCTGTGCTATCGATGGCACATTGGTAGACGCGTGGGTCCCTGCCTCAAGACAAAACACATTCCGCGGTCGCAAAGCCACGGTATCGTAAAATGTAGTCGCATCTTGCGACTTCAACATGTTGTTCACATTTATCAATTCTGGATGGGAAGGTAACACCCACAACAATGCAATTTTAGTTGACTCACTTACAAGAGTTGATGTATATTTCCCATACCCACCTCATGGTCAGTATTACAAAATACGATACTATATTTTGCTTGTACAATTTTTGTGTACATTATTTGACGGTGCGTTACAAACATTATTCACATGTAGGCAAGCATTATTTAGTGCATGCCGAGTTCACCAATATGCCCGGATTTCTTGCCCCATTTCATTCACAATGCTATCATTTGCAAGAGTTCTATAGCCGTCATTATTTTGGACCCAAGGAATTGTTTAACCACCGATGTCACGTCCCAAAATTTGGACAATTAAATATTAACTTAGGACTAAACCCCAATCAATATTCCATCATCCAAATCCTAGGGGTGAAACAAAAATCTAAACATTCTAATCTCAGTAAGGTAATTAACAAAACACCAATCATACCATGCACCATAATTTCATAAACTACCTAATACCTCCAACGTTAAAGTAATAATAAATACTTCAAAACAACTTAAATAATGTAAGGTTACAACCCATGCCAAATTTTCGAAATACTAAGGTCATAAAAGAAAATAAAAATACATAAACTACTAACAACCATAAACATGAGAAAACAAAAGAAGTCTAATCAACATGTCCTACGATCATAGTTATTTCTTGTTACCACCAAAGCCTCTACTAATCCTGCAAAGGAAGCTCACCGCTTAAATGTAACGCTTAAGGTTGCCAAGAGACAAAACGGGTCAGTATACAGGTATACTGGTATGAGTACAATAATCAACACCCACGTGTCCACCAGACACAAACAAAAGTACATTAAATTCTTATTACAACACAAGACAAGTAGTTCCAACTGCACCGAGACAAATGGGTAGTTTCTCGAGATACGGTGGCATTTAGTTTCTTGTCCGTACACAATGAAATATAAATTGATTATAAAATAGACAAAATAGAAATAAAAATATATGGTGGGTCAGCCCTGCATAAAAAGTTAGTAAGACCCACCATCCTGCAAAAAAAATAAAGTTAGTATAATTTAATCACAAGTAACTTGCTGAATAAGTATAAAAATGCACCGTTTCTTGCTTAAATAATTTGAATTGACCAAAACTGAAAGAACAAAAGTTGTACAGAATCAAATTTCCTAAAAGACAACGCGAACGAATTTAACAGAAACTGAACAGGTTAAGAGAAAAACTTGATATAAAAATCTAGACGAATTTAATAGAAAAATCTGAAGCTGAAAACGAACAAAAACTGCCATAAGATGATTTTTTTCGAAAAAGTTCAAAACATGAAAAATGTGCAGAATAATGTTTTACTTCAGTTTACGTGAAACCAATAAAAATGAGCTCGTTTCGTGGGTTAAAACAGTCTCTAAAATCTGCCTTGCTAAAATGAATCAAACCGACAATAATCAAGATCATTCGATTATAAGTTCTAATCGATCTTTTTAATAAAAAACTAAAACACAAAAGTTGTCTAGAATCACGTATACATGCCTCTACTCAAATTTCATAATTTATCAAGATCGTTTACTATTTTTTTTTCATCATGTACATATCAGTACCATTCACACTATACTAATAAATTCATAATTAAATTCTTTATACCTTAACTTAATCAATATAATTCGAACTATACATATAAGTTCATAATTACTACCTTGTACCTTAACTCAATTAAGACAATTCGAACTAACGTACAAGTTCATAATTAATTCTTTGTACCTTGACTCCACCACTTCGGCCCTCCCCTTCTGGCCTACACATATATCCCATGTGCCTCCCGTATACCTAACCCACTCCGAAGCCAAACTTGCACGGGGATATCGTCCCGAGTTTGACTTACACTCCCCGGATGGTTAGCATATACGTACGCACGCAAATCAAAGCACTCGTCTACTCATGAGAACGAGGCAACAATATATATAAACATCTCATCGACATCATGAGACAAATATAACAATGCCGGGCATAAGGCATCAAACAACTCTCATAATCCTCACCTTTTTTTTATACACTCTTTCTCACCATCACTCAAATAAAATAACAATCCATGGAGTCATGGTGGAATTTAAGGAATTTATCTACGGGTTCTAATTAATTTTAGTTTCATATATTCGGGAGTGTGATTATAATCATAAAATAAATACATATAAAAACCAAGATCATTACATACACATCTAACCAAATAATGAAATCAATCATTTAAAAATCCTAAACCTTACATACACAACTAATTAAAATAATTAAAATCGATCAATCAACTAAAAACCTTAAACTTTACATACATCACTAATTAAAATAATTAAAATCAATTAATCATCTAAGAATCCTAAACTTTACAAACACCATTAACCAAAATAATTAAAATCAATCTATCATCTTAATGTAAAAATAAAATCAAACTAACATCAAACAAATAAAAATAAATACAACGAATTAAACATAAATCAAGGGAAGTGGGTTTTGTATTTAAAATTATTTTTGAAGATCAAAGAATCACTCAAAGAATTAATAAAGTCACCCAAAATAAAACCCTAAACCTTATATACTCAACTAATTCAAATAATTAAAATCAAACAATCATCAAAAAACTCTAAACCTTACATACACGTCTAATCAAAATAATTTAAAAATTAGTTAATCATCTAAAAATTCTAAACCTTACATACCCAAATAATCAAAATAATTACAATCAATTAATTATCTAAAAATCTTAAACCTTACCTATACATCTAATCAACATAATTAAAATTAATCAATCATCTAAAAATCCCAAACCTTACATACCCAACTAATCAAAATAATTACGATCAATTAATCATCTAAAAATTTTAAACCTTACCTATACATCTAATCAACATAATTAAAATTAATCAATCATCTAAAAATCTCAAACCTTACATACCAACTAATTAAAATTACTACAATCAATTAATCATCTAAAAATCCTAAACCTTACATATACGTCTAATCAACATAATTAAAATTAATCAATCATCTAAAAAATTCCAAACCTTACATACCCAACTAATTAAAATTACTACAATCAATTAATCATCTAAAAATCCTAAACCTTACATATACGTCTAATCAACATAATTAAAATTAATCAATCATCTAAAAAAATTCCAAACCTTACATGCCCAACTAATTAAAATTACTACAATCAATTAATCATCTAAAAATCATAAACCTTACATATACGTCTAATCAACATAATTAAAATTAATCAATCATCTAAAAAATTCCAAACCTTACATACCCAACTAATTAAAATTATTACAATCAATTAATCATCTAAAAATCCTAAACCTTACATATACGTCTAATTAACATAATTAAAATTAATCAATCATCTAAAAAATTCCAAACCTTACATGCCCAACTAATTAAAATTACTACAATCAATTAATTATCTAAAAATCATAAACCTTACATATACGTCTAATCAACATAATTAAAATTAATAAATCATCTAAAAAATTCCAAAGCTTACATACCCAACTAATTAAAATTACTACAACCAATTAATCATCTAAAAATCCTAAACCTTACATATACGTCTAATCAACATAATTAAAATTAATCAATCATCTAAAAACTTTCAAACCTTACATACCCAACTAATCAAAATAATTACGATCAATTAATTATCCAAAAATCTTACACCTTACACGTACCACTAACCAAATTAATTAAAATTAATCACTCATCTAAGAACCCTAAACCTTGCACATATCACTAATCAAATTAATTAAGATTAATCAAACCTCTAAGAACCCTAAACCTTTCACGTACCACTAATCAAATTAATTAAAATAAATTAATCATCTAAGATCTCTAAATATCGCATATACACTAATCAAAATAATTAGATTAATCAATCATCTAAAAAAAAATAATAAAATCAAAAATCATTTAAACACCCTAAACCTTATATATATCACTAATCAAATTAATTAAAATAAATCAATCATCTGAGAACCCTAAATTTTACACGTTCCACTAATCAAATTAAATAAAATTAATCTCTCATCTAAAAACCCTAAAAACATCTCATAGACACTAATCAAAATAATTAAGTTAATTCATCCTCTACATCCACATACAAAAATATCAAATCACATCAACCTAATAAAATAAATAAATAAATAAACTAACGAATCGAACATAATCAAGGAAAATAGGGTTTGTACTCACAATTATTTTTGAAGATTGAAGCAAGACCAAGAGGATTAATTCAACCACCAAAGTAAACCCAAAACCCTTTCTTTTTTTCTTTACTTTTCTTTTCTTTTTCTTTTCTAACTCCCACGGCACATAACACACACAGAAACTCTCTTCCTCACTCTCACGGCACACACTCACAGAGCACTCTTTGATTCTCTCTCTCTCTTTCTCTCTCGGCCGGCTTACAGCTGCACCCAACGCCTCTCTTTTTTTTCCTTGATTTATTCTCATTAACCTAGTGAGCCTCTAATCTTTATAGGGTTTTTTATTGATAAATCCCATTTAGAGGTGTTTTAACCCAATAAGTCCACCAAGGAAAATTATAACCTAATTAGTCCCATGTATTTATACTTGTATTCCATGAGATCCTTTTTTCCTAATTTATATTATTTGTTGGACTATTATACCCTTATGTCTATTTGTTGATATATATTATATACAAAATAGCATACATGTTTCCCTCTGTTTTTGTTGTGGTAGGATTTCATTCCTATAAGAGAGAAGACGACGGCACATAGTTCGCGGTAGTGTTTCATTGCGATATGGTTTCATTCCTGTATAAGAGAAGATGACGATTCAGAGTTTATGCTCTATTTTTTTTTTTTTTTTTTTTTGCCATAGTTATGATTTCAGCCAGAAATCAAAGAAAGAGAAAAGGATTTGAATCAAAGAAACAGGGGTAATGGCTTACAAACTTGTTCAGTAGATTGACTAAAACCCACATTCAACTGGATTGAATCAAAGGGAAAGATGAGATGGTTTTGAATACTTGTTCTTCGAAGGTGGGTTTAATTTGATTTGGATTGGTGGAATGGTGAAATTACACGGGTTGTTAATGATAGTGATATGATGAAGCTGAAGTGTGGGTGATAATTTTTTGTTTTCAGAGAGATTGAGTTTTTTTTTTTTTTTTTTTTTTTGGATTTATAGTTCTATTGCTGCCATTATTTTTTATTTTTCTGTCAATCAATGTGAATGTTCACATTTCATATTGTTTGGAAGCTTAAGAAATAAGTGTTAGAATTGTGAAGAATGAGATTTCTGATACAGTAATGTAGCTTTCTTTATAAAGAGATGAGGAGTGTTTGGTTTGATTTGGATTACTGTAATGGTGGAATTGTAAGAGGTGTTAATAATAGTGATAATGATGAAGATGGAGACGAAAATTATGAAGATACAGAGAAGGATTTGTGTGATGGTTTTTTTTTTATTTTTTGAGAGATTGAGATTTTTGAATTTAGAGAAGACGAATACTGTGCTCTGTTTGATTATATTGTCTTAAGGTTAGTATGTAATGGATGCATGTCATTTGTGATTGGATTTATATGAAGTGTTGTATGCTCTGTTTTTTGCTTCCAATTTCATTTTCTAGAATTGATGGACATGCAAGTTTTTTTTGGTTGTATAGGGTTATGGATTTTGGCTGGTTATGTAGTTGAGTTATGGCTCTGTTTTTTTGAATGTGGTGAATATTCACATCGCATTAAGAATGTGAATGTATATGAATGATTGTATGATTTATTTCTTGCTTTCAACATCATTATCTAAATTAAATTTTGGTTGGTTATATGAGGATATGGGTTTTTCCTGGTCATGTATATTGTGAGGCATGCATGTGTGTGATGTGAATATTTACATTCTTGTTACCATTGACAGTATCAAAGTAGTTAACATGAATATTTATATCACTGTAACCATTCACATTACCAACACATTACCAAATCATTTATGTGAATATTTAGATTTTTATTATGAATTGTCATTGTGAGTGTTTTTTGCTAGCAAAATGGGATGTTGTTGTGTATATTATGCATGGGCACGGTGTGAATATTGACATGTCTGTTACCATTTACAACATGAAAACATATGATGTGAATATTCACATCATCTGCAATATGCTATTTGATGTGAATATTCACATTCTTATTACCACTAACAACATCAAAGCAGTTAACATGAATATTTATATCATTGTAACGATTCACATTACCAAATCATTTGATGTGAATATTCAGATTTGTATTACGAATTGTCATTGTGAGCGTTTTCTGATAGCAAAACGAGATGTTGTTATGTATATTATGATGTATGCATGGGCACGATGTGAATGTTGACATACCTGTTACCATTTACAACATAAAAGCATATGATGTGAATATTCATATCATCTGTAACTATTAACATCATCAAATTATTTGCTGCGAATATTCACTTATGTGTTAAGAAATGTGAAATTCACACCAGTTACATTGTGTTACAATAATATTTTAAGTAATATTCACATCCATGAGAATGATCAACATGAAATAGGCCTCAAAATGCATATACATATATTGAATGAAAAATTAGAGTACAAACATTGATACAAAATTGATTTACACTTAAGCTAGTATGCTCCAATATGTCAAAACTATTGATACTAAATTGTCTTCAATGTGGATAACAATTATAGATAACAATTACAGGTGGACACCCCCCACTTATAGGTTTTCATATTGCACTGTCTTTGTGTGATTCAGAAAAATGTGTACAATGAGTCTCTTATTTGACACAATTCAAAGCGATTAAAGCTGTCAACAAGTTCCTCCCGGTATACATGCGCCCTGATGATGTAACACACTGCAGGCCCGCAATCCACCCTGAAAATGCAAAGTTGTTATTGTTAGAATTTGAAATTTAGGTGTGTATAATGGTTGTGGAAGATGTGTACAAATTGATGTAAGGCTTACCATTGGTTTGTAGTCATTATCAATATATAACAATCTGATGTAAATATTGACATTGTGTACAATAAAATTCAGATTGAACCAAAAAAGGGTTGACAACCATTCAAGATTAGGGGCTTTTCATCAAGTAACAATACTAACAACTTTGTTAATATCTACATCATATTCCATTGATAACAGGAGGTGAATATTGACATTGATGTTAGAATCATGGTTTTAAAAACCGGACCGGACCGGCCGGTTCAACCGGTTGAATCGGTGACTGGATGCGGTTCCGGTCCGGTTAGCCCCCTAAAACCGGCCAGTTGTAAAAACCGCCTATTTATTGAAAACCGGTGAACCCACCGGTTAAACCGGTGAACCGGTCGACCCGGAAACGGGTTGATTGAACCGGTCCGATTTTTTTTTCTTTCTTTCTTATTTTATATATATATATATATATTATATATAATAAAAATTTAATTGGAAACTCTCTTTTAAGGGTCTCCTCTTGTGAGGAATCCCATTGAGAGCTTGAAATTATTGTGAAATAGTTTCTATCTATTTATAAGAAAAAAATTCTTCTAAAAAAAACTCAAGAAATCTATGTGGGACTTAATCAAATTCATTGGAGGGAAACTTAAAATTTTGATATCCCTCTAAAAATTTTGCTCTTCTTTCAATCAAAGTATTTGAATTAAAATCATATGGAGGGAAGGAAATATTGAATATTTGATTTCTTCTTCCAAAATTAAAATTAATAATATTTCTAAATATATTTTTATATTTTTTAATAAAAAAAGTGTTAAGAGAAATATTTAAGATTATTAAAATTTTTAATTTATAATTTTATTACTTATATTTTTATATTTTTTAATAAAAAAAAGTATTAAGAGAAATATTTAAGATTATTAAAATTTTTAATTTATAATTTTATTACTTATATTTTTATTTAAATATAATTTTAATATATTTATGATGTCACGGTTCAATTCCGGTTCAACGTGACGGTTGAACCGGTGACTCGTCCACCCGATCATTTTTCCGGTTCATTCACCGGTCCGGTTTTTAAAACATTGGTTAGAATGTGGATATTGGCATTATGT
The DNA here is from genome assembly GCA_025200525.1 of Camellia lanceoleosa. NCBI lineage: Eukaryota > Viridiplantae > Streptophyta > Magnoliopsida > Ericales > Theaceae > Camellia > Camellia lanceoleosa. The sequence continues at coordinate 72,377,214 of CM045772.1, read as the reverse complement.
TCAGAATGTAATTATTTCATCACCATCAACAACCAACAACATTAACAAATCTGACATTGACACAAGGGAGGAGATAGAGAGTGTATTACAAAAGAGTGTATTACACATGACAATTTAAGACAAACAAGTCATTACCTATAGCAGTCTGATGTAAAATATTGACATTCTGTATAATGAGATACACATTGAACCAAAAGAAAGTTGACAACCATCCAAGATTAGGAGCTCTAATTGCTTTATAACCATTAACACACAATAATACCAACAACTCTGTAATATTTACATCATATTCCATTTATGTTAGAAGTTAAATATCTACATTATATTGATAATGTGAATATTGATATTGAAGTAGATATTTACATCAATGTCAATATTTACACCATATTCACATCATATTTGATCACCTTTTAAATATTATACAGATTATGTATGATGGAGTACACATTGAACCAAAAAAAAGTTGATAACCATTCAAGATTAGGGGCTCTAATTGGTTTATAACCATCAATACGCAACAGTACCAACAATTCTGTAAATATTTACATCATATTCCATTAATGTTAGAAATTAAATATCTACATTATATTCATAATGTGAATATTGACATTGAAGTAAATATTTACATCAATGTCAATATTTACACCATATTCACATCATATTTGATCATCCTTTAAATATTGTATAGATTATGCATAATGGAATAGACATTGAACCAAAAGAGAGTTGACAATCATCCAAGATTAGGAGCTCTAATT